>CABHPH010124631.1:12599-91808 GCA_902168325.1 Peromyscus nudipes
TTCTTCTTCTTCTTCTTCTTCTTCTTCTTCTTCTTCTTCTTCTTCTTTCCATGGGTCTTAATAATACAAGAGCTCTTAATATTACAGTATCCAAGGATCATCCCTCTTTTTCATTTATTCTTTATTTAATCTTCCTCCTTATGTAGCCTCATTCATGCTTAGAGATATTCCTTAATTTCCACTTATTTATTTATCTATCTATCTATTTATTTATTTATTTATTTATTTATTTATTTATTTATTTGAGTGTGTGTGTGTGTGTGTGTGTGTGTGTGTGTGTGTAGGAGAGTCATATGTGCCACAGTGTGCATGCCACAGTGTGCATTAGAAGGAAGAAGACAATTGGAATGAGTTGGTTATTCCACCATGTAGGTTCTAGAAACAAAACTCAGGTTTTCAGGATTGGCAAAAGACACTCTTTTCAAATTTTATCTTCTCACAAGTCCCCTACTCATAAATTTAAAATTTATACACACTAATAATTATTGAATTTGCTAGTCCTTCAAAGTTATTATTACTAACTAATTAGGATATAAAGAAATGAAAGTTAGTGGTCATTACAATCAAACTTGTAGTCATATTAGGTATGTTTTCAAGGTCAAGCAGAAATATATTTTAGATATACAGGTCATCTTCAAACACTTCAGAGATATACAGAATATGGCAAGATGTTTTAATAACATAGATTTTTTTTCTTTTTAATGACAATGAGACATGTCTGCTCCTGGCAGAGCAAATCTACTTCAGAGAGGATAATGGGCATTGAAGAAACTCCTTATGGAGTTTACTTTTATTGTGGCAAAAGTTAGCTACTGGGCAAGAAAGTGCCCTTGCCTCGACTGCTGACAGTATGCTGTCCAAAATGGACAAGGAGGACACAAAAAAGAAAAGACTGCCAATCCTTGCCAAGACAAGGTGGGAAAACTCTTCACAGATATGCTAGGCCTGTAGCCAAAGATGGATGCCCAACGTTGCAGAGAAACCTTGGTGACTGTCCAAGCAGCCAGCTGTTTTTTATCATTCCTCTGATTTTTTGGAAGTTGCTTGTTTGCATTTCCAGTTTAACTAGGTAATATTTCCTTTTCGGGATCTCTGAGCAGATTGGAGATTAGATAGTTATAGTTATAATTTTCCTTGTTAACAAATTCAGAAAAGAAACACACCAAAGAGGTGTAAAGTGTATAAGTTTGAAAGACATCAAAAGGTAGTTTTCAGATGGTAATACTGATAGAAAGTGAATTAGCTACAATTTGGACTCACCAAAATAGGATAGATAATGGCATATTGTCACTGAATTTGTCAAATGCAAATGAACCAGACATTGTTGATATATTTATTTCCTGTATATATTGTATATACTTATTGTACTTGTTGTATATAGTTTTTCTTATATTAGTTACAATTTTTTTATTTTAGACAAAAAAAGGGAAAATAGGGTGATATTTTATTTGTGCTCTAACAAAGAAAGCTTGCTTGGGAAATCAGAGGAAAATGTCAGCAACTATATTAAACATAGAGGTCAGGCAGTGGTAGCACACGCCTTTAATCCTAGCATTTGAGAGGCAGAGATTCATCTGGATCTCTGTGAGTTCAAGGCCACACTGGGAACAAAGCTAGGCATGGTGGTACACACCTTTAATCCCAGCACTACTTAACCATAGAGGTGTGGAGGTCTGTACAGACAGACAGGAAGAGATAGAGCTGGGCAGAAAGAGGAAGTGATGTAGCTGGGTAGAGAGAGAAAGTAAGATGGCAGGGCACAGAAAGATATATAGATATGAGTATACAGGAAGTAGCTCTCTTGAGCTGAGGGTTTCCTAGCTGTAAGAACTTGTGGCTGGCTTGTTCTATCCCTCTGATCTTTCAGCTTTTCACCCCAATGTCGGGCTCCAGATTTTTTTATTATTAAGACCATTTAACAATTTGTGTTACATCTCCATTTTGATTTCTGATAGGCAACTCATGTCTAATGTGACCAAGATTAAACTTTTAATTTCTACATTTTTCTCCTAAGTCTACTCTTCAAGACATCTTTTTTCTTTTTTTCCTTTTATTGAAAATAGATTGTTTTCTTATATAATATATCCTGATTCTATTTTCCCCTTCCTCTACTCCTCCCAGTTACTCTCCACCTCCTTTTCCCTCCAGATCCAATCCCTTCCTGTCTTTCCTTAGAAGAGAACAGGCTTCTAAGAGATAACAGCCAGACATGATAAAATAAAATATATGATGAAGCAAAAGCTAACATATCTAAGTCATACTTAGCAACCCAGCAGCAGGAAAAGAGTCCCAAAAGCAAGCACAGAAGTCAGAGACCCACTCGTTCTCATGGTCAAGAGTCACATAAAAACGCTAAGCGAATAGCAATAATACATACACAGAGAACCTGGTGCAAACCCATGTAGGCACTGCCTTCTGCTCCAGTCTCTGTGAGCTCATATGTGCCTTGGTTAGTTGATTCAGAGAGCCTTCTTCTACTTGTGGACTCTTTCCCCACGGGCTCTTAAAATCTTTCTGCCTCCTCTTTCACCAGATTCCCTGAGCTCTGAGAAGAGGAATTTGAGGGAGACTTCCTATTTAGACTCCTTGTAATGTCTGGCTGTGAGTCTCTGCATCTGTTCCCATCTACGGTTGGAAAAAGCCTCTCTGATGAGGACTGTATATAGCAGTAATCTATGAATATAACAAAATATCATTTAGGAGTCATTTTTATTGGTACTTTGTTTTTGTTTGTTTGTTTGTTTAGATCAAGCAGTGTTTTGTTTTACCCTAGGTCTCTTTGCTATCTCTTCTCTGGTTCTTGGTTACCCAAGCGGTGTCAGGTATGAGTTCGCTCTCGTGGAGTAGGTCTTAAGTCAAATCAGACATTGGTTGGATACTTCCACAAGTTCTAGGCCTCCATATTTTATAGCCAGAGATTGTAGGTTAAAGGTTTTGTATCTGGGTTGGTGTACATGTTTCTCTTTCGGTAGCCTGCAGAGTACCTTCCTGCCACAAAGACATTAGAATGTAGGGGTGAATTGCTCCATACAGGCAATGGCTTCAGTTCTCCTTGTTCAGTGAGTTGTATAGGGATTGTCCTCAACAATGGGGCCCCTCAATGACTTTTTGGAGAGCAACCCTTTGTCTTAGCAACAGCCTGGGTTATTTGGGGATTTCCAAGGGACCCCTCCTTGGCCAACAACTTAATTGTTATACAAACCAGTCCTACCACTAGAAGCTTTGCCCGGCAAAATAGACAGCCATTTGAGACGCTGTATCCCCCATTACTAGGAGTCCTCATTAGGATCACCTTCATACATACATTCCAGGAAGTTTCCACTGCACTATATTTCCACACCACCCTCCAAATGACCCCCAATTTCAACCATCTCGCCCTGCACTCTCTCCCCATCTCCCCTGACACCTGATCTTCCTGTTCCCATCCCTACCAGCCCTCAGTCTGCCCACAATATCTGTTCTATTTCCCTCTGGTAGAGAGATCCATTCATACACCATCAACCCCTCCTCTTTACCTAACCTCTTTAAGTCTATGGATTGTAGCTTTGTTATAATCTACTTAATGGCTAACATACACTTTTAATAAATACATACCATATTTATCTTTCTGGATCTGGGTTACATCACTCAGGATGACTTTTTCTAGTTGCCTGCAAATTTAGTGGTATCATTTTTAATAGCCGAGTAATAATACTCCATTGTGTAAATGAACCATCTTTGCTTTATTCATTCTTCTGTTGAGAGACATATAGGTTGTTTCCAGTTCTGGTTATGATGAATAAAGCTGCAGTGAACACTGATAAGCAAGTGTCCTTGTAGTAGGATGGAGTATCCTTTGAATATATGCCAAAGAGTTGTATAAATGGGTCTTGAGGCAAATTGATTCCCAACTTTCTGAAGAATTGCCATATTGATTTCCATAGTGGCTATACAAGTTTGCATTCATTCCCATAAACAGTGGAGGTATGTTCTCCTTGCTCCATAACCTTACCACCATAAGCTGTCATTTGTATTATTGATCTTAGCCATTTTGACAGGTGTAAAATGGAGTCTCAAAAATAGTTTTGATTTGCATTTCCCTGATGACTAAGGATTTTGAATATTTCTTTAGTGTTTCTTAGCCACTTGAGTTTCCTCAACTACGAATTCAATTTTGATCTGTACCTCATTTAATTTTATTATTTGGGTTTTAACATCTAGTTTCTCAAGGTCTTTATATATTTTGGATATCAGTTCTCTACCCAATGTGGAGTTAATAAAAAATCTTTTCTCATTTTGTAGGCTGCCTCTTAATCTGATTAATAGTGCCCTTTGCCTTACAGAAGCTATTCAGTTTCATGATGTCCCTTTTATTAATTGTAGACCTTAGTGTCTGTGTTATCAGTGTTCTGTTCAGAAAGTTGTCTCCTGTGACAATGCATTCAAGGTCATTCTCTACTTTGTCTTCTATGAGGTTCAGTGTATCTGGTTTTATGTTGAGGTCTTTCACCCACTGGGACTTTAGTTTTGTGGAGGATGATAAATATGGATCTATTTGTATTCCTCTACATGCAGACATACAACTTGGCCAGCATCATTTGTTGAAGATACTGGGGTTTTTTTCTAGTGTGTATTTTTGACTTCTTTATCAAAATTCAGGTGTCCAAAACTATGTGGATTTATATCTGGGTCTCCACTTTGATTCCATTGATCCACCTGCTTGTTTTTTTGCCAATGCCATGCAGTTCTTATTATTGTAGGTTTGGGGTACAACTTCAAATCAGGAATGGTGAAGGTTCCCGCAGTTCTTTTATGGTTGAGGATTGTCTTAGCTATCCTGGTTTTTGTTTTGTTTTGTTTTGTTTTGTTTTGTTTTGTTTTGTTGTTTTGTTTTGTTTTCCCATATGAAGTTCAAGATTGTCTTTTCAAGGTCTGTAAAGAATTGTGTTGGAATTTTTATGGAGATTCAGTTGAATCTGTAGATTGCTTTTGGTAGGATGACCATTTTTTATTACATTAATCCTACAGATTCATGAGTATAGATCTTTCCATCTTCTGATACCTTTTTCAATTTCCTTCTTCAAAGACTTGAAGTTTTTATCATACAAGTCTTTCACTTGCTTGATTAGAGTTACCCCAAGTTATTTTATATTATTTGTACCTATTGTGAAGGGTGTTGTTTCTCTGATTTCTTTCTCATCCCATTTGTCATTTGTATATAAGGGAGTTACTGATTTGGGGGAGTTAATCTCGTATCTAGCTACTTTGCTGAAAGTGTTTGTCAGTTGTATGAATTCTCTGGTGGAATTTTTAGGGTCACTTATATATACTATCATATCATCTGCAAATAATAATACTATAAATTCTTCCTTTCCAATTTATGTCCTCTTGATCTCCTTCAGTTGTCTTATTGTTCTAGCTAAGTCTTCATGTACTATATTGAATAAATATGAATAGAGTGGACAACCTTGTCTTGTCCCTCATTTTAATAGAATTGCTTTTTGTTTCTCTCCATTTTATTTGATGTTGGCCATATGCTCGCTATAAATTGCCTTTATTATGGTCAGGTATGTTCCTTGTATCCCTAATCTCTTTAGGACCTACCACTCATCCAATTGTTTGTAACATAATTGAAACTAAACCTTAAACCTATTCCTTCCCTTCTCCTGTAAAGTCACCATGAGCTCCTTCACTTACAGTCACAACTAATGTGATAATTGAATTAACTCTTGCTGCGTTTTCTGAACTCCTCTTCTTCATTTAGTTTTAAAGAGACAAGTCAAGTGTGTGTGTGTGTGTGTGTGTGTGTGTGTGTGTGTGTGTCTTAGTTACTTTTCTATTGCTTTTATTAGGTATTAAGACCAAGACAACTTATATCTGAAAGAGTTTATTGGGGACATATAGTTTCAGAAAGTTAGAATCCATGACCATCATGATGGAGAGGATGGCAGTAGACAGACAGGCATGGTGCTGAAGCAGTAAATGAAACTGATTCACAGGCTCTAGGTAGAAGACATTTGAAAATTCAAAACCCACTCTAGGGACAAATATCCTTCAAGGAGCCTCTTAATCCTTCCAAAACAGTTCCACCAACTGAGAATAAGGTATTCAAATATATGAACCTGTGTGGGGAAGGGGTGCATTCTCATTCAAACCACAACAGTGATCATAATATCTCTGCTTAGAAGTCTAATTCCTTTCTCATATATCATATTTAATAATCTTTCATTATATATGAGTTGTCTTTCTCTTCAACCTCATCCTATTCCTTCCATAACTGGGAAATATATGTCTCATAGTAGTTTCATTTTGTATTTTAAACAAGCAGGGCCTATACTTGCCCCAGAGATTCTTTGCTTGACTTGAAAATATTTGCAAGGAACAAACTACCTTAAGATATTTTAATGGCTGCCTCATTTTCATGACTCAAATCACACCTTAAATATTGTCTTTTCAGAGGACCTTCCGGACTAACATCAACTCTATCAGTTCTCCATTAGTCTATGTTATCTTCTTCATAGTTTTTATTAGTATTTATGTCTTGATGAATGTGGCCTATTTCTCTTATGAAGTCAGAATCTGCTTATCCCAGTGTTGGCAGTACCAGATTCCATGGAAAGTTTGCTGCAATCCTGAAAACAGCTTAGTATGCTCTGTTGACAACATCAAATCAGCAGGCAAGCAAAATTTCTGTAAAGAAAGATTTCATTGTGATTTACCCAGCATTGCATGTTCTATTTGAGAGGTATTTAAATTTTATCTTCTGGGAAATGTACACATGGCTCCTTCTCTGATTTAAGTATAATGGACACAATTTGCTGCTCCCATCCCATTTGTTTCCTATATTTTAACTGTTACAAAGGAGATGAGGCAAACAATTTGACCGTCCATTTCCCAGAGCACTCACTAAATCAGAACAGCATTCCTATAATAAATTATTTATAATGGTTCCTGCCAACAGTTTCTGGGCCTTGGATCAGACCACAAAGACCTTTTAAGTCTAAGTAACCAAGACCTGCAGATCACTGAATAGGAACAAAATGTTTTAAAATTACAGGTCCTGGGCCCAGATTTTAGAGGTTGATAGGAATTGATAAGGATATACTCAAGAACAAAGTACTTAGAGCAAAGGAGTTTGGGAGACCAGGCTTCAGTAGTTTATAGCTGTACAAAACAGGTTAGGAATGCCATTAGCATTGTGCCAGGGGACCTAGTTAGACCAGATTTAAAACAATGTATACCATTTATAATTTTGACATAATTACCATATACCATGAGACGAGTGATCAATAGTCAATTTGAAACCATGTCATTCTAAGGTTTTTAGATTTAGGGCATTCCACAAAGAAATCTGTAAACATGACACATGGATGTATGATTTCCTCTTTAGACAGTGTGTGTTAGTTTTTCATTCCTGTGAAATAGCAGGGATGATACATAAAAACAGCAAAATGCCTTTGAATAGAAATAACAGAATAACAGAAAGTTCTTCTAAGTAGAAAGATTTAGTTAGGTTCAGAGCTTCTGAAGCTTCAATCCTTAGCAAACTGGCTTTATGTTTCTCAGCCAATGATACAGCTTAATATGTCAGCAATGTGTAGGACATCCAGAAAACATAAAATAAAAAAGGCAAAGCCATGGTATTTACTTCATACACAGATTTCTTGTGACCCACTTCCTGTAATCAAGAACCACATTCTTCAGTTCTACCACTTTACAATAGTTTATTCAAATTCTGATGCCATCAACAGACTATATAATTAGTTAGGTCAGAGCCCTGATGATATTTAGAAAAGCTCTCATAGATACAACCAGACATGTGTTTGACAAGTCTCCTAGGTATCAATCAATCCATCTAAATGATGACAGTTAATCAAGGTTAACCATCACACTGTCCATGGATCTACAGATGTGATCACAATTCAATACCATAGCACCATAGCACCAACACACTGAACAAACCATAATTTGAGGCAGGAGGAGAAAAGGCTTTAATCAGGGAAATATACATCTGTATGGAAAATTTAATCAAGAAGAGACCTTAAAATTGTGATTATGGAAAGCAAAATTAAAATTTGAACAATAGTAAATTGAATAAATAATCACTAGGCTTACTGAATACATGAGAATGACTCTCAGTTTGCCACTGTCAAGACATTTTTTTCTAGGAGTCTTTCACCAACTTTTCTGTGCTTTAGCCTTTTGCACTTTAAGATATAAAGCCTTAACTATTCACTGACAGTATCCTTATAAAAAATACCTGATGTTCTTTGTATCTAAGGAAACTTTTCAGATGGTTATCATCTGCCAACAGAACAACATCATCACCTATGCTTAAGATACTTACATAATGCTGCTCTTGTGAATTTTAAATGACTAAATTTATGTTTTTTAAATATAGCCACAAGCTGTATTTAAATAAGTTCTGTGAACAAAGCATTTATATTACCTATGATGTATCCAGTGAAGTATGATCATTTCTGATGGGTTAATACAAATGTCTTAAGACTTTATATGTGAATTAATAATAAATTGTCTTCACTAAGGCACACAAATTTTCTGAAAGAATATATATATACATATATATATATGTATATATATATATATGGTATTGGCAACTAAATTTTATCCAGAAATCCAATGATTATTTAATGTTAAGATCTAAAATATGGGGCCATTAGCACTATCAAATCACTGTATCGTATGAATACTAATCTGCCTAATGAAGGCATACTTCAAGTTGGGAAACAAAATTAGTTAGAGACTTTGAGAAGAATTGTGACAGAAAGATTTGACTTTTCACTAAAGAAATACTGTGCTGGAAATGCTGATTGTTTTATATAAATCACATAATTGCTCTCCTTGAAGCTATTTGGGTTTCACACTGACTTGCTAAGAGTGCATACTAATTAAACTACACAGTTGTCTTATGAGGAAATAAAAAAAACGGATGCTTATAAAACTCTGATCAAAAAGAATATTTACTGTCTACTTAATCGTCCATCTCCTCCCTTTACTACTTTTCTCTGTCTAAATTTGTCATGAGCTGTAAAAAATATCATGATTAAAATATGAAGATTTTTTTCCCATGAATACGGAGGTGAAAGAATAATATACTAAGACTATAAGACTTAACAAATGTTTCCCCTTTGTTTTTCTCTTCTGTATAAAGATCACTACTATCCCATCATTTCCAGTTCGACAGACTATAATAACAACTCTTATAGAAACCAATAAGTTCAGAGTATTAAATGGCAGTAAGAAATATGATATATTCTGCTAGTTCTATCTATGAAAACATATCCCATTTAGTAAATAAAAGTATAACCCGTTCCTATTGGAAAGAAATATAGAGACTGTGAAGGACTTAATTTACTTTAGGAAGTGCTTATTAGATGCAGACTAAGTTTGGGAGCTGTGGTCTATACTTACATGAATTATAGAGAATATTCATTACACTTCATAATGTTACAGTGGGGGAGAATACAAATATAAAATTTGATTCCAGCCCTACTGGAATACATTCAACACAAAAACAAGGAAGTCAGGGATCCAGAAAAGGGAAATATTAATGTAATATGGAAACACCAGGAAAAACTGTCCCCATATCCTTTCTCTACATTTACATTAGTAAATGTCCCTCTACCCCCATCCTTAGAACATCGTCAGTTTACTGCAGAAACACAGAGTAAAAATATCATCATCCTCAGGTTCATGATACAAAACATCTTTTTAAAATAATTCCCATATCTACCATATCTGGAAGATGGCATACTCTCAAGCTTGTATTTCTTTATCTGATGTATTCAGTTTATAAACTATGTACCAGGGTATCTATAATGATGAATTACATGTGTCAACTTAACAGGGCTATGGAATGACCAGATCTTAGAAAACATTATTTATTCGTTAATATTGGAATTTTTCTGAGACATGTCAACATTTGGACTAAGAAATTAAGTAAAGCAGTAAGATCTGATCAATATGAGTAAGCAGGATCCAGTCTTTTGAGGTATTAAATAACACAACAAGGCACAGGAAGAGTGAATTCACTCTTTCCATAAGCTTTGAGACATCTGCCTTCACCGGCATTTGGACACCAGTGATCCAGATGCTAAGATTTTGGACATAGATCAAGAATTGTACCACCTCCCTCCTCAACACTCTCTCAGACCTCCAGTCTTGGACTCAAAGATACCACTGGATTTTTCAGGTTCTCCAGGACTAAGGTTGTAAACCACAGGATGTCTGAGCTTCAGAATGTACATGATCCAACTGCTATCATCAATCCTACTGTGCAGTTATTCATATCACCTTGATCCCATTTCCCTCTACAATAGCAGGACTGTTTCAGCTACCTTATGAGAATTGCTGCTGGATAGATCATAGAGGCAGGGCATCATCCACAAAAATCTAGCTCTAACTCCTTAGTGGCCCAAGTCAGAAGTAGAAATTCCCTTCTCCCATATAGCAGAGAGCTCTCCAACTTTATTCATTACCTTTTTTGGACCTTAGAGACCGTGCTGTTTACCTGGATCATGATGTCACCTCCAGTAGTGCTTTTGTCCCTTAGAATGTGTACTTTAGGAAGCATTGTATGAGTGCAGGTGTTTCAATGTAGCTGACTGCTAAAAATAGAAAAAAAAATTAATAGATCATGCGGTCTTTGGTTGCAGCTTCAATGATCACTGAACTATGTCTTTTTTCCTTGATAGTCTGTCAATAAAAGTTGCCACGATACCCAAGCAAACAGATGTTCAAGAAATATGTGTTGTCTGAGCTAGATTGAATACATAAAATGTGGCAGGTAACAAAAGTAAAGTAGTAAAGTTTCCTCTGGTTGTAAATACTGGACAGGATTTCAGGAGAGAAATTTGGGGTGAGAGTATCACAGGCAGGCACCTTAAACAAAGACAACCCAGGAAGTTACTGGAAATATAATGGCACCTGTTTGTGATGAGTTATCCAGCCTGTTGCTGTCAAATCTACAAAATAGAAAGAGTGGTCCCACACATCAATTTCGTTACACTGCCCTGTTAGAGCATATCAAGGCATCTAAAGAGTAACGTGTTACATTTAGTTTACTTTCCTGGTGTCTTATTTTGAACCATCTATGCAGGGAAATAAATAATGAGAGCTGTTTAAAGACACACGGGGTCTTAAAAGGATTGTAAGTGCAGCTATTGATTGAAATGTAAGAGTACATATACAATTTATTTTCTAGCTGCTTTTAGAAGAGTAAAATAAAATCAGAGTTTAAAAATACCCACATTCTTCTCAGGGTGGCATAAGATTACACTATCTGCATCAGCATGTGCAAAAACAGAAAGGAGAAAGTTTTCCATGGAAAATCTGAAGGAAGACGAGGAGTTATGTTTTGCAAAGGTGTGCTTGTATTTTATTCATCTTTCCTTTTATTGATCTGCTCAGAGCAATTAGATAAGATTATAAGAAGATACAGTCACAGAGCTCATGAAGTCCTCCCTCTAACTACACACATGCTAGATAAGTATTTCTGTAAATAATTATTTAATTATAATGTGACAAGATACATGAAAGAGAATTATAGTGCACTACAGGAATTAGCTAGAAGATCTTTACTTAGGACATAAAAGTAACCAAAGCTTTCCTTAAAAGGTAACATTTTAGTAACAGATATCTAGGTGATCATATCATTACTCTGGTGTGATGGTTGGTAGTAAATCTCCTTGTATGTGTTTAGTTTTTGCACTTATTAATTCTATGTCATTTCTTCATAACTATTGCCTGTGAAGCAAACATCTCTAGCTGATAGTTACTCTCTAAGGCATGCTGTATAGCAAGGATTTTGGAATCTCCTGTGTCCTCCTTTTCATCTGTGAGTTTGAGAGCTGTTCTTTGCATGTCTTTGTTTTTTCTTCTTCTGGGGGTAGAACTCACTGAATAAGCACTGATAAGAAAAGTACAGGCTACAAATCAGTAACAGTGCTAATAACTGTAATTATAACAGTGACAAACTTGGGCATTGCTAATGCACCAGGCATCGCTCTAAGCTCTTGACTATCAATAAGTGCTTTACTGTATTTACATAATAAATATCCAGAAATTTTAAACTAGACATAATTCACACTGGTTGACATTTCCTTAAATTATGTTAAACTATATAAAGGTAAAATTCCTGATGTACAATAAGCTGGAGAATTTATTGCCAATGCTTTGAATGAAGTTTTTGATACATAAATTTTATTATAAAAAATTTATAATTTGTTTTCTGGTTTTTATTTTTCTCATTCTTTCTTGTCATTCTCAGACTGGATCTCACAATGTAGAAGGCTTACCTCAGACTCCCAAGTGCTAAATTACAGTCATACACCACCACATCTGGCATGATTACTTTTCTTAATCTTACTTTGATAAACTCCAATGTCTATGTTTCAAAAAACAGAAAGGAAATTAGCCCAAGGAGGCATAAACTTGGAAGAAATGTTAGTAAGTGAGCCATAATGATTAAGAAAAAGAATTTGCCTCCTTACGTCTACTGAGATTCTTTGGCTTACACACAATACTAAGACAATTTTTGACATCATAGGTACTCAGACACTCTTATGTAATATTCAACATGCTGATAGAATGTTCCTATGATGGCGGTCTCTCAATATACCCACACAGTAGTTTCCTATACATAAATTAGCATTTGTTAATTTAAAAGTTGTAAGAATTTTGTTTCAAGTCTCTAGGTCTTTAAACTTGACATTCTTTCCTAGTAGAATTAAGTAGGACATTTTGTATAATTATGAAGAAACAAAAGCCCAACTGTGCCATGAAATACTTGTTACACACTTGTACTCAAAACTTGATATTTCATATATAAAACAATCTTCCATGTCTGGTTTTGTTATGCAATGGTTTACTGAGCTTGATAAAAACTTAAAAATATTAAATTTATAAAAGAATCTTAGGTAAACATAGGTTTCACTAAATCATATCCATACCTTTCATTTATAAAATATCTAATGATTTAATTCAATAATATGTGACAAATGTAGTATGATTTTAAAATATGATTCATTGATTTTCTTTAGTGTTATGTATTCTGATTCTATACAGATTAGTTTGCTATTAGTCTTTAATAAACTTGTCTTGATTCTTGCAGGATCTTAATTTCTTGAATTGTTTTTATGTGTAATTAAACAATTAAGTTTATATTCAACTCAAATATTACAACATACACATTGTCTTAGTTAGGATTTCTATTGCTATAAGAGACATCACAGCAACTCTTCTAAAGGAAAACATATAATACGGTATGGCTTTCTGTTCAGAGATTTAGTCCATTCATCATGGTGGGAAGAATGGTGGCATTCAGGCAGACATGGTGCTGGAGAGGTAGTTGAAAGTTCTACATCTACATGGACAGGCAGAAAGAAAAGAGAATGACACTGGGCCTAGCTTGAGGACCTGAAACATCAAAGGCTATGGCATACTACCTCCAACAAGGCCACACCTACTCCAACAAGTTAATACCTCCTAATGGTGCCACTCACTATGAGACTATGTGCTGGAGGCCATGTGAGTATACAGCAGATGACAACTAGTATTCAATAGGTCAACCTGCCAAATGAGTAACTCTTTGATGGGAAGCCCCACTTGGCAAAGACTATGGGGTTACTGACTGTAAATGACTGGTTGTTTCTGTCTGTAATTTCTCTCATGTGCCATTACATTTCTTCCCTAAAAACTTCTATGGGTGTTTTTCCACTGCTTGTGTGCTTTTTTCATGTATATATTCCATCTATTGGGCACACATATAGCTGTGGATGGTCAGGAAGATGATTAAGCTGTATAATTCTGATGAATAGAAATAATACTCAGATATTTTTCATAACTGACATAGGAAAGTAACAGTATTCTCAGACTAGCTGCCCCTGGAAAGAATGCACAAGGATAAGTTCCCACCTGTCTGTTAAACCAAGGTCACGCATGAAGCAACTTTGGTAGACATAACCCCCTGCAGTAATTGACTTTCTGCATATACTCCTAACCCCAAGGTTCAGCCAACTAACTATTTATTATTTAGGTCCCAAATTTCAAGGTCACCTTCTGTCTGAGAATGCTAACCACTCAGAGCTACATGCTTACTTTACTCACCATGCCTGGTCAGTGTGACCTCCCTAGCTTGAGAGAAACTGTGTGACTTATCATGTGTTATGAGAAAGGGTTAGACTCTGTATATGTAACTTACAATTGTCCATAGTTTGGCTGTTGAAGGTGTGTGTGTGTGTGCAGAGAGAGCTATGTAGAAGATGAGTGGCTATGTAGAAGAGACAGCTTATATAGCTAGATAGAAAAGATATGTAAATGAGACAGAGATGTGTAAGCAGGGCAAAAATGTGTATGTAGAAGAGAGTGAGTGAGTGAGTGAGTGAGTGAGTGAGTGAGTGAAGAGGTGAGTGAAGAGGTGAGTGAGTGAGTGATGTAGAAGATAAATGCAAGTTATGAGTTATGTAGCAGGGTAGAGAGAACAAGTGTGTGTAGGAGAGAACTGTGAAAAGAGATGAAACTGTATATAAAGATGTGTGGAGAATGTAGCTGGATGGAAAAAGAGAGGTTTTTAGAGAGATATTTCAAGATGAAGGAAAAGAGAAAGTTACCATTAGAAAGCATGTGTGCTTCCTTATTTTCTCCTCAGATAGAAAAATTATAGCCCTTACTGCATTCATGGACTTTTTTGCATACCCTGAGGGTGGTCCTGGAGCAGGCTCAACCAAAGGCCACTGGTAACCATGGGTGACATTTTTATTTAAACCACCATAATCCACTCCATGGGCCCCATAGGCTTGTAGCCATATCACAGTCAAATTTCAAAAGTCCCCATAGTCTATCACAGTATCAGTACTGTCTAAAAATCCAAAGTTCAAAGTATCTTCTGAGACTTATGAAATCTCTTAACTGTAATGCCCTGTAAAATCAAAATGAAAAAGTATGTTACATACTTCTAACATATAACGGTACAAGACATACATTACTATTCCAAAAGGATAGAAAGGGAGCATAGTGAGGAAACACTGGACCAAAGCAAGACTGAAAACCAGCTGGGCAAACTCCAAACTCTTCAGTCCCATGTGTGATGTCAAAACTCTCTTCAGGTCTCCAGCTTCTTTCAGCTCTGTTGGCTGCAGCACATTTCTTTCTCTAGTGCTGGTTCCACTGCCTGTCAAAAGCTCTCCCTGGCAGGTATCCCATGGCTCTGGCATCTCCAACATTTTGGGGCCTCCAAGGCAATCTAGTCTTCATCTTTATAGCTTCACACAATGGCCTCTCTAGGCCTCCATGTAGGGACACCCCTGGCCTATTCCCGACCTCAGCAGCTTCCTTATCATGGAGGGAAAGACTGGGTTGGCCTTGAATTCTGAATACTCTGCCTCCTGAGTGCTGGGATTAAAGGTATGCCCCAACACCACTCCAGGCCCTAAGCTTTTCTTCAATTCCTTTTTACAAGTTGGAAGCTTAGCTGGGTGGGGTCTTGCCCTACGGTCACCACTCCCTTTATTATATCTAGCATCAGGCTTTTCTTTTATCTTTTTATCTCCTTAAATACAGAATTTAGCTCCATTAAACTTCCTGGTGCCCTTTTCTCCTCAAATCGTACATTTTGTGTTTTTCCTTACTCAGCTTTCTTTCTCCTCATTATAGTTCTGCATAAGACTGGTCACTAATAGCCACATGACACAGTCAATGCTAGACTGTCTTGAAATGTTCTCTGCCTAAACTGTTAATCCACAACTCTTCAATTTAGCCTCAGGCATGTTTTCTAGACAAGGGCAGAAAGCAGACAAATTATCACACGAAAGGTCTCTAGACCACATACTAATAATCTTTTTCTCTGAAAACTCTTGAGCCAGGTACCCATAGTTCAAATCACTCTCAGCACCACTATCTTCCATGCCCCGACCAATGTGGCTCATTAAGTCCCATTTAAAGTGCCAGTAACTTTCCTAGTCCAAAGTCCCAAAGTGTTCTATATCCTACCAATAAAAGCATGGTCTGACCTATCACAGCAATGCCCCAGTCCCTAGTACAAATGTCTGTCTTTGTTAGGGGTTCTGTTGCTGAGAAGAGACACCATGACCACAGCAGCTCTTATAAAGGAAAACATTTGACTGGGGCTGGCTTAAGTAGACATGGTGTTGGAAAGGCAGCTGAGAGTTCTACAACTAGATTGGCAGACAGCAGGAAGAGAGTGAGACAATGGCCTGGCTTGAGCATCTGAAACTTCAAAGCCTGCCCCTAGTGACACCCTTCCTCCAACAAGGCCACACCTACTACAACAAGGCCACACCCCTTAATAGTGCCACTCCCCGTGGCCTATGGGAAGCATTTATTTTCAAACCACCACACACATATTTCATGGCCTACAGTATTATTTTAAAGGAGCAATGAAAATACTAGTTTCTTTTTACCAGTCTCTGTAGCAATTCAGAAAAAAATCCCACAGAAGACTTGAGGGTTTAACCCAGAGCTGAAACAAAGCCATGGTATTACTCATGAGACAGAAGTTATCTTGAAATAAATAAAACATAAATTAACAGAATTTACTTTTAATAAAGTTTAAAAGTAATGTGATAATTGAATTTCAGGGTAAAATACTGCAAATTTCCATTTTAAATCATAAAACTGCTACTTTATTCATAGTCAAGTTTTAATCTCTGGAAAAGTAACACCTGACAAATGCAACAATTTTATATTTCATTTTTCTTTCATTAGTCTTGTATGTTGTGACTTTCAGCTAGTTTGGAGGTGGCAAGTATAGCACATTGGTATGAAGTGCTTTTGATTACAGGATTAGAAGTAAATACAGATGCTATATGGAAAACATTAGCCTTTATAATCAGTTTTCTACTTCCTTCAGAAGTAAAAACTATATTGCTATTAGGGTAGTCTGTACTCGTGAATGTCCTTGATCCATCATCAGCTGGTACATTCAAGGGAAAATAAAACTTCGTTAAATAAGCAGCAGCTCGTTCTGAAGCACTGTGTTCAAAGGTTAACGAAGCAAGGAGGAGACGTAAGCAGGATTACCTGAAGTATTTTTCTAAAGAGGAAACAGAGGGGAGCATGGGTCTGGGAGGAAGGAAAGGTGGGGGAGGGAACTAAAAGGAAGGAAAGGAGGGGAAACTGTGGTTGAGATGTGTTGTATGGGGGAAAAGATCACGTGTGACCTTATAGCCAGTGTCTTATCCTGCATATCTTCTCTCTCTGTGTCTTCTCTGTCCCTGGCGCAGCATGTATACTTGCTCCACAAGGTCTTGAGTCTTAGGAGATTTGCATTTATTATATTTCACAGCAGTGTCATCAATTCCTATTATTAATTTCTTGGGACAATATCTAGACACAAAGTGGACTCATTAACTCACCACCTGTACCTTAATCAATACAACAACTCTGAGGGCATAAAGACTTGAAAGTAATAAATAGAATGATGAAGAGTATTCTTAAGCTAAGGAGAAAGGAAGTTTAACAGTGTAGGAGTAAAGGGCAAGGATAATTAAAACCAGTGAATTCTAGGCTAGAGTTGCACAGAATGCATTCCTACATGGATCAAAATAAATTGCTCTAAAATGACTAACATGACTGTATCTCAGCTACCTCATAACAAATTTAACATGTAGTTGTCTGAAGTATCTCTATGTCTTTAGCACAAAGTTTGGAATGAAGAACTAAAACCGTGTTGCAATCAATCTATCACATGATATTAATTTTCTGGACCTTGTTTATTATATGAGTTATTAAATTTTATAATACTGTTATTTAAGATAAAGTGTTGAACTATATCTTACTGACAATTTGGGTGAGTTATTTTTCTTAACTGCCAGTGAAACACCTATCCAAATTCATACTTGCTTGTACAATGCTAGAGATTCTCAACAATTTAAGAAAAAGAGGCTATGCCTGTCTACAACTATCAGAAAGTTATGCTGTAAAAGAGAGATTTTAGTAAAGATTATATGACATCAGGCATATAACTAGTATTGTAATATGCTTGGCATGAATGAAGTAAAATAAAAATTATTCCACCCCAAAGAAGTTTTATTTTCTTTGAATACCCAAATTTCTTTATATATGAAATCACCAGTGGACTAAGGAATGAAATGTTCAGTCTGCTTATATATTTTATATAAGTTCATTTTTCTATAAAACCATGTAGGTTATGATACCACTTGAAGGTTACATGACATAACATAAAAATTATAACAATAGGTTAGTTTTTTATCAGCTTCAATACAAACTGCGGTTACCTGGGAAAAGGAAACTTCGATTGAAATGTCCTCATCAGCTTGTCATGTAGACAAGCCTATGGGCTATTCTCTTGATTATTGGTGAGCGTGGGAGGGTGCAGCACAGTGTGGGTAGTTCCATGTGGTCCTGAGGTGTATACAAAAGCAGACTGAGCAAGCCAGTAACCATAACTCTTCCATGGCCTCTGCTCAGCTCCTTTCCTTTTATATATATTGAAATTTTTTTCATACAATATATTCTGTTTGTACTTTTCTTTTCTCCAACTCCTCCCGGATCCTTCCTACCTCCCCACCCCTTTTATTCCATGCATTTTCTTCCTTTCTTTCTCTTAGGGAAGTAAATAAAAAGCCAAAAATGTCACACACACAAACAAAGAAATCTGAAGCCAAAATAAACAACCAACAACCACAAGACAAAAATCACCCCCACAAAGCAATGTAAGACAAAACTCTTAAAAAAAATGCTAGAGTTTGTCTTGTGTTGGCATGAGGCCTGTCCTGAAGTGTAGCTAACGTACCCAGTGAGACTCTATTGGAGAACACTAATTTTTTCCTCTGCATATGGGTACCAATTGCAGGTGGCTTCTTGATGATGGGTGCAAAGCCATCCCCGCTTCTTCTTTTCAGTGCTCAGACCTTGTCTAGGTTGAGTCTATGCAGGCTCTGTGAGTGGTACCACAATCTCTGTGAGTTCATATGTCCATCAGTTCTGTTGTGTCTAGAGAACACTGTTTCATTGGACACTCCCATCACCTCTGGCTCTAACAATCTTCTTACCTCCTCTTCCATATACAGATCCTTGAGCCTCGGGGGGAGGGCTTGATAAAGACATTCCATTTAGGAATGAGTTTTCTGAATCCTCTCACTCTGCAGATTGTCCAGTTGTGAGTCACTCTGTTAGTTTCCATCTGTTGTAAGGAGCTTCTGTGATAATGGGTGCTTCCGTTTCAAACTCCAGATTCCTGCCTTGTATCCCTACCCTGAATTTCCTCCATGATGGACTGTACGATGAAGCCAACTATTTCCTTCTCAAGTTGGTTTTAGTCAGTGTTTTATCACAAGGGTAGAAAGCATACTAAGACAATGGATGATAAAGTCTTAGTAAATAAGGAATGTCTATGAAACTAGAATTGGAAGAACCATAATGAAGGAATTTAGAAAAAATATAATACACTTTGGAGACTGGAAGTGAATTGGGTCTTGAAGCATCTTGAAAGTAATAATAATTAATAAATTATTGCTTCTGAATCATTGCAAGTCTACCTTTCTAAACTTCGTTTTGAGATGTTAAGACTCCAAATCTGCTTGTTCTATTCATTTGATTCCTTTCTAGACTTTTATGTAGCTGGAGTTTTCCTGCCTGGCCCACGGTCAGGACAAATCTCTCTCATTCGCCAGTTCCACAGCTGCTCAGACCCAACCAAGTAAACACATAGAGACTTATATTACTTATAAACTGTATGACCATGGCAGGCTTCTAGCTAGCTGTTCTTATATCTTAAATTAACCCATTTCTATTAATCTATAAGTTGACATGTGGCTCGTGGCTTACAGGTATCTTAACATCTTCTCATGGCAGTGGCTGGTAGCATCTCTCTGCCTCAGCCTTCCACTTCCCAGAATTCTCTTCTTTCCTTGTCCCACCTATACTTCCTGCCTGGGTACTGGCCAATCAGTGTTTTATTCATTAACCAATCAGAACAACACATTTAACATACAGAATATCCCACAGCACTTTTATGTCAACAGAGGCACTGAAGAGAGTCTAAAAGTGTTAATCTGACTTACCTCTTCTTTGGTTCATGGTCATGTCCTTCCTCTGACTTGTTCAGCAGTAGCCCCTCATTCTCACAGCATCAACTGAATCTCTTTTACAAAATTCCCAGAATTTGTAAAATCAGGATAGCTGTCCAAACCATCAGAGATACCAGACCAGGTCTCCTCCATCTCAGACATCAGAGACAACAGTATCACTGCTAAGCTCCTCAGAATTGTGACTAAGGTCCATGGTATGTGTGTGGAGGGTGGTATAGGAGTTAATACTTTTATCCCCTTTTATTCTTTCAGCTACTGACCTAATCTCATTTCTATATTAATATTCTTCATATTGCCACCTATGTTCAGATAATTGACAGATGGATGCATAGATCCATAACAGATCAAAGAATCATTAAGATTTATAGTTTTCTATATAAGTTTAAAAACTAATTTGTTCTTTTAAAAAAAAACCTGTGAGGCGGGCAGCAAGATGGTTTAGCAGGTAATGGTACTTGCTGCTAAGCCTGACAAACAGCTGAACTAGCCAAAAGGAAGAACTTCAGATTCAGAAAGACTCTCATTCAAAAAAAATGGGGGAGATAGAGAGGATGTGAGAGAGGAAGGAACTTACTCAACATCTACCTCTGCTTCCACATTCATGTGCACAGTGTACACACATGAATACATCACACACACACACACATCTCTCTCTCTCTCTCTCTCTCTCTCTCTCTCTCTCTCTCTCTCTCTCACACACACACACACACACACACACACACACACACACACACATGAATAGAAACCAAATCCCTGTGAAACAAATCATGTTTGGAGACATGTGTAAAGAAGAAAGGCCAGTTGGTATAATGGTTTGGATTATCTAGTGGAACACAGGTGGCAATATCCAACAGTGCTTTTAACATCTGATCATGCCACTGCACTAAGCCCTTGAACATCTTTCTGTTTAACTCTCAATGTAAAAGAAAATGTTTGACATGGCTCGGGCTTCCTTCTTTCACTGTACACCTCTTCCAAAGTTTTCCCTTCCACTCTTCATTTTCTGTGCTCTGAATACTGGAATGAATGAGTCAACTATACTTCAAGATTGGAACTTTCCCTGTGTTCTTGCCTCTGTCTGGAATGCTCTTTTCTGAGGTGTTTGCTTGGCTGGCTCCAACCCACCCATAAAATCATCACTCAGACCTCACTGGCCCAGTAATGACTGTATTGGACACCCTACCCAACACAAGAAGCTACCTCTCTGTTCTAATTCTTCTCCTGTCCCTCACCGCAGATATCTTGCTCATGCTTCCATTCATCATAACAATTCCACATGTGATGTGATTTACTTAAGAAATTCTCTTGCTCCCTCTGTCTCCCTATGCCACTAACACATTCTCTAAGAACCATTTTCCCAGACTGCTTTGCTCACTGATAGCCCAATATACACAGAGCCTGGCACATATCAAGTGCAGAGAAGACACTTGTCAAAAAAAAAAAAAGCCTACTGTCAATGATATCTGCTTCACAAGACTTTAGTATTGATATTATAATTATTTATGGTTCATATATAAGACAGCAGATTCTTATAAGAATTATTGACCTTTCTATATGATCATACTTGCATAGTTTTCTTGCATCACTTAGAGGATAATTACTATTGAAAAAGGAATCTAGGAGCTGCAGAATTCTTCATGAATAGATTTTGGGTTATATTATTCTCTTGATTCTCTTGAAATGAATGAACGTTTTCCCTTAGGTCACTTGTCTGTTATTAAGTAGAAAATAAAAAGGCAGCTATTGTGTTGTGGGCACTGTATTCTCCACTGCAGTTCACAGCACAGTCAATACTGATTTACATTAATGCAATGCTTATTGCCTATACCAAATGGATCTCCAAAAGTTTTCTCTGAAGAAATTGGAAAATGGTAATAAATGTTCAGCAAATATCAAATCCTAATTGGATAGCTGTGCCCCCGACTGGTAAAAAATTGTATGAGGTGGTGAGTGCAATCTTATTTATTGATTTTCTTCATTCTAGAGTTGGTGAAGGGCAAAAAGAGGAACGGTTAAATCAGAATGTTGAAATGTGATTTATTAATAGAAAGACTATGTCACGTCTCTCTGCACACCTACAGAATTGCCTGCTTATCCTTAAATGTATTTTCAGACAGTATTTTTATTGGGGAAAATAAAAAGACCATGAGGCAAGTTTTCAGTGATGTTTTGCTTCTTCAAACTTTTAAGTGAAAAAAAATGATATTTATTTTATGTATCATGAGATAATTTAAGATATGACCAGATAACCCAAAGGGTCTCTTGGCTTCCTCAAGTCCTTATCTTCATGTTTTAATTTTTCAAGTGGGAAAAATTCAGTCAGGAGCAGATTTAGCAACAAATAACATTCATATTAAAATGACCAGTGAATTCCCATGCATCTAAAAAAGGCATTGAGGTATAAATGCCTATTCCAGAGGGTTCTAACTATGTCATATGAAGCTACTATCTGCTGTATGTACTCTTTTTAACAACTAGTTTCATGAAGATGGTCTTGAATTTCATAAAACCTTGAATTTAGAATTTTGAACTAAATTTTGCACTATACACTGTATGTAGACAAAAAAATTCTCCAAAGGTTTCAGCTAACTTTCCTGGCATATACAGTGGAAAAACAACAAAGAGACTGCAGCTCCAACACGGTGGAAGGAAAGTACCAATAGCAAAAGTTGGCCTCTGATGTTCACACACACGTGGCATGTGTACTTCCATTCACAAACATGAATGCTTAGCACACAAACATCCACATAAACACACAATGGGTTGTACGGTAGTCTCATAAATATATGTTCTCTCGATCCAGTTGTTATAAAAAAGTACTAGAGACTTAGTTGCCTTAAATGTTTCACATATCTTCTGGCTGATAATTATTGACACTGGTAAATTCACAACTCAAGAAGACCCACTTACCTCCTTTCTGGCTCATAGATGGTGTCCTTCTTACGTATTTACACATGACGATAAGATCAAGCAGCTCTCGGGGGTTCATTTATAAAGATGCTGATCCTGTTCTTGAAAACTGCTCCCTCATGAGTAAATCACCCCCTAAAGATTCACTTTACAGAACCATCATATGAGTGAATATGAAAATTGGCATAAATGACAACGTATGTATCTATTGTACATATTTATGTTCAATATAAATACACACGATCACCACACTAAGCTTGAGAGCATCTATATTATAAAATGACTTCACATCTATGGATATACCCACTTGTTTCTTTGCTTGCTTCCTTTTGATATAGGATTTCACTGTATAGCTTAGGTTTGCTTCAAATTCATGATCCCCAGCCTTAGTCTCCAAAATGCTGTGATAACAGAGGATGACAGGTGTTCCTCCTATAGCCAAATGGTACACACCCACTCTCCTTTTTATCAATAAAATTTTGTTTTGACAATTTCATGCATTTGTGGAATGCATTCTGATGACTCATACTCACCTTAACTCCTTGCCACCACCATCAACTGCCTTCCCTACAAATCTTTTTTTTTCCGTATTATCCAAAATAATGACTCCCAATTCCCCCAAATCTGTCAGTAGTCAAGAGTTCAGCAGAAAGGGTAGAGTCCCTGAGTCTCTCCTCTGTCTATGACTGGCTGTTGATGACAGGTCCAGTCTAACGCAGGCCTGGTGAGTAAAACCACAGCTGTTATGAGTCTGTGATGGCAATCATTATGTCATGCTTTCTCAGCCTTTTCCTTAATCTCTAGTTCTTGATTTCTTTCTGCCCCTTCTTCCATGTTATTCACTGAGGGTTGGTATAAATATCTTATTCGGGCCAAGTAATTAGCTGTTCCTTATTCTCAGCACCTTGAAAAGCCAAGGGGTTTTGTATTCACTGTCATTCATCATAAAGAGAAGCTTCTCTGATTAATGTCAAGAGTAGCGTTTATCTTGGGTATCAACATGGGTGATTAGAAGGCAGTTTGAAACCATGTCAGTTTAGTTGAATACAGCCATGGTCCAGCTTTCCAGTTCCAGGCATGAATTCACACCTGTGTAGCAGACCTGGAATCCAATCAGAGAATGGTTGATTGTCCTCATAATGCTTGTGCAGAGATCACACCTGTAGGCACATCTTGCCTTGTAGGATGGCATTTTAGTCCACAGAGTTCAAATCTCAGTAAGGCCAATGATGTTTTATACAACCCCTCCTTGAACAATCCATGTAGTACCTTCCAGCATTATGAAAGCTAGCCAGCAAGCCACAATCTACTGATCAGTTCCAGTCTAGTTTTTCTATGAATTGCAACCAATGTGTGTGCTGTAAATAGTGTCTTATTATCTAATTCTGGTAGTCAACCAAGACCTAGAACAAATTCGTACTATTCTGCGGGTCTCTGAGGCCACTTTGACCAACAACTCACAAGGAGGTATCGGATCCGGTACTGAGATTTTTGTTTTAGAACCTGCGGTATCTAGGAGGAACATTATCTAGCTAAACAGAATACCTCCTTTCTTATTCTTAGATTTTTTTCAATTTATATTTTAATTGGTTTATAAAATTTCAGGATCTAAAGAGCTATTTTATACACCTATTATTTTGGTAGTCTTCCCCGCTACCCGATCATCTCCATACACCAAGCCTGCTGAAGCATTTCTGCCTCCACATTCCCCTTCTCTCCTGTCATATCTCCTATGTTCTAACAAATGACCACCCTTAAGTCATGACACAGTTATGCCAAGTTAACCACATAAATATTTATATATTTGTAACTAGGATCTATATATGAGAGATAACATGTAACATTTGTCTTTTGGATCTACATTGTCTCACTCAGTGCAATATTTCTATTTCCATCTATATAATCCATTTTTTAACTTCTGAATACACTTCAATTGTGCATATGAACCTTATTTTCATTAACAGTTTTTCTGTTGATGAACATCTAGGTTGGTTTCATTTCCTAGCTATTACGAATAGAGAAGAAATGAACATGGATGCACAAGTATCTCAGTAGTAAGATCTTAGTTATTTGGATATATGTCCAGAGGTACAACTGAGTCATAAGGTAGATCTATGTGTAGGTTTTTGTGGAACCTGCACAGTGATTCTCATAGTAACAACCGTACCAGCTTATACTTCCACTAACAACAAACAAGGATTTCATTTTCCCCACATTCTCAGCAGCATATAATGTAATTTTATTCCTTGATTATGGCCTTACTAATTGGTGTAAGATAAAAGTCTCAAAATAATCTTAATTTAGATTAACCTGGTGGCCACTAATGCTAAACACCATAAAAAATGTTTATTAGCTATTTGTATTTTCTCTTTCAATAAGTCTCCACTCAGATCTATAGCCTATTACTGTTTTGCTTATTTTCTTAATATTTGGTCTTTTGAGTTCCTTGTGTATTTCATTTATTAACCTCTGTCAGATGTATATCTAGAAAAGATTTTTCTCTCATTCTTTATGCTGCCTTTTCACTTAATTTAACCCTTTTCTTGTTAAAAGTATTTTTAGTTTGATGAACTTATTTCCTGGCCTTATTTCCTGAATGACCCCAATCCTACCCATTTATAAAGCCCTTATTTATGCTTATAACTTAACGTATCACTTACCTTTTATTCTATCTGTTTCAGAGATTCTGGTTTTATGTTGATAGTCCATTTGAAGATGCTTTTTTGTCTATGGTGAGATCTAGTTCCATTCTTCTATATGTAGACATCCACTTTTCTCAACAGTTTGTTAAAGATTCGCCCTTTTCTGTCATATGAATCTTTGGTATCTTCATAAAGAAAATCATGTGTCTGTAATTCAGAGGATCTGGATCTCATATAACTTTCATCTTACATATCTATTTTGTGCCAGTGCCATGTTGCTTTTATTACTATTGCTCTAGAATGTAGCTTGAGATCAGGTCTCTTTGCTCAAGATTGCTTTGCTGTTTGGGTTCTTTTGTGCCTCCTTATGCATGTTAAGTTTTTTTTTTAATTTCTTAATACACTCACTTCAAAATTTTACATACCATTTATAAGCAACATGGTCATCACATGGCAATGCAACATGTGGATTTTTGTGTGTCTCATAGTGGAGATATAAAGAAACTACCATAAATTTTAAACATAGAAATATGCTTGATATGTGTCTTAGTGTTTCTTTTGCTGTGAAGAAACACCTTGACCACAGAAATGCTTATAAAGGGGAAACATTTCATTGAGGTGACTTACATTTTCAGAGGTTTAGTTCATTATCATTATGGTGCGACATGGTGGCATGCAGGCAGACACAGTGCTAGAGGAGTAGCTGAGTGTCCTACATTTGATTTGCAGGAAGCAGGAAGTGGTCTGAGACACTGGGCATGGCTTAAGCATATATGAGATCTCAAAGGCCACCTTCACAGTGATATACTTCCTCCAGTGAGGCCACACCTACCCCAACAAAGCCATGCCTCCTCATAATGCCACTCCCTATGAATTTATGGGGGCAAGTTACATTCAAACTGCCACAATATATTCAACCAAAGAGAAAACGTGGTCTTGGAGTTCCCACTAAAATAGATCATTGCAAATTTGGTTAACTAAGTAAGATATTTGTTCCAATGGGTAAAATGACTGAATTGTGCAGCAAATAATACTGTTTTATTCCATATATATGACAAATATAAATATTGTTTGCAAAATTTTATGATTCATGTATAAAACAGAAATGGCAGAAAAGACTGAAGGTAAAAAATATAGTGGAAAGAGGATGCCACTGAGGGTTCTTGTAGACTTATAAAAAAAATAGAACAGGAAATAAACTCCAGAATAATACAACAAGGAAAAATGTAGGGCATCATTTCCATACTGTTGGATTTGTTTATTTTCTTTATTTTGTAGCAGATATTCCCCCATGAACAAACAAAGTTAAAGAAAATGAGAAAAGGCTAAGTGACCGGTTAGCATCCTCTCTTTTCAATGTGCCTCTTTCTGATCGTCATGAATAGCAGACATCAGGTAACATCCAAATACACACGTTAATCAGTCATTTATCTAAGAGCACACCAGGAACATGGACTGTGGTTTTATTATTGTAAATTTTGAGTTTTTATTGAATGTGTTACTCTTTAAATCATATTTATGAGGAGAGGAATTGATACTCTTCTCCAGTCCAAGCAAATTAGGGGTGCATTTTCCCCTTAAGGATTTCTGTTATAGAAAGAATATGCAGTAGAGAAAAGAAACAAATACATGGTCTTAATGGAAACAACTTGTTTATCCTGTTTCTCCTAAACTACTGTGGTTTCCTATGTCAGCCTATAAGATAATGAGCAGAAGATAATTTACTGGCTCTCAATTGGACAACAATATTGTCTTAGCAGCAGTGTACCCATCTCTCAAATCTATCATACAAGATGTAGACACTCTTACAATTAGCTTCCTTTACTTCCACACCTATTTATTTAAATGACCCACTTTAACAAAATACAGAAATTTGAATATTCTTAGAGGGTTTTGTTTACGAAGTTATTGTATGTTTTATAAATAACAAAATAATGTACCTATACATACTGTTTTCCTGACTCTTGTATTAGAAAAACATATCCACAGAGTTATTCATAGTGAGGTGTTCATTACCTGTAGACCATCCTAGAACTGTTCATTTCCTTATTAGGTCATCATGTATGCCCTTCTTAGTGGCTCTTTAATAACATAGATTCTCAGTTCATTTTAAGTGTTTGCTCTTCTTAAGGTCTTCTTAAAAGCTGTGCTTCATAATCCATAGTAATTTTTTTATTTTTTTTGAGAATATAATATAATTATACAATTTCTGTCTGCCCTTTCCACATTCTAACTCCTCCTGTGTTATAGTAATTACTACAGTGTACTTTTATTTTCAATTATATATATGCATATATTTTATGAGGGTGTATATGCACATAAATTCAGATGTCCACAGAAGAGGGAAGTGGACCTCTTCTATTAGAGATACAGGTGGTTGTGAACCATTCAGTGTGGGTGCTGGGATCCAAGCTCAGGTCCTCAGCAAGAGCAGTACTCATTCTTAATGGCTGAGCCATCTTTCTTGCCCCCCAATTTTATTAGCTAAAAACAATAGAGTTAATATTTCCTAATTAACTATAATTTAAAATACAATGTCTAGGAACTATCCTGAGAAACAGAGCAGTGAAATAGAAAACCTGCTCTACTCATCCATGATTTTGGAATAAGTATCATTTAACAGCTGCTTCATGGCAAACCAAACCAAACTCCAATAGCTTAATAGAATAGACACACATTCATTTGAGTTTATTGATCAGATGAGCAGTTTTGTTGGTCTTTTCTGGACTCACTCAAGTGTTAGATATGAATCAAGCATGAAATTTGCTGATGTGGCTGAATCTTTTACATGCTATGAGAGAGTGGGTAACTGTGTTCTAGGTCATCCTTGGTTTAATATCTACATTTTCTTCTGAATGTCTTCATGCCCTTCAGTTATTGAGCCTGGGAAGGGGTTGATGAGGGAAAATTTAAATGCACAATGCATCTTGGTAACTATCACACTGATATTTTTGCCACATGTTGTCGGCCATAACAATTGATGAGTCCAAACTAGATTCACAAAAGGAAAACAGTCTCTACTAGTTTAGAGATAAGTTGCAACGTTAATCTGCAAAGGGCAGTCACATAGAGGTGGCAGACTCTCCAAGTAAGGGTCATCAAGTAGTATGAGTTTAAAATTCAGAATAAAGACATGTTTTATATCTAACTTCTCAGAAGGTGAATATTAACCCTTGAGTGTGGTGGTGTTCTTCAAAGAAGAAAAAGATAACTAAAAACTCTTCGGAGGACAGCTCATAGAGTGTGCTCAGAGCACAGAAGGAAAACCCACTCTTATAAAAATTACTTTTTTCATCACTCTGAGCAGTTATGAACCTTAGTCGTATCATTTCCCACCGCAAAAAGAGGATTGGAATGAGGAAGAATGGCTGTAAGAGTCCGAGAATGGAGATGGGTTTCATTAAATGCTATCTTCTGCAAATGGCATAGTTGTTGAAGTCATGAGCAAACAGACACTGTGACACCTGAACAAGACCCGCACACACACACACACACACACACACACACACACACACACACACACACACACACTAAGATATCGAAATAGGCCAGTTTGGAAGAAGAAGAGGGTCAGTAGAAGTAAAGTCAGGAGATGGTGATGACGATAACTATAATTACAGTAAATTTTATACATATATGAAATTGTGATAAATTTTTTAAATTAAATTGTTTTTCATATTACTTAGTTCAACAATGCTGGCTGCTTTGTAGCATACAGTGTAAGATACATTAGATTGTCATGCACAGAATCAGAAATACTCATAAATCATTGTATATTCAGTCTACAGATATCAACCATTCTTTAGTATAAAAGAAGATCTTAGGGGAAACACCTTGCATTATTCAGCTGTAGTATTTTGTTTTTGAGGTAAGTGACACCTCTCTGGAATCATAGTAAAATACAGGATAAAAGAAAATATATTTAGGAAATGACTGATGATGGTCTATTGACTGAAAGCGCTGTTTAGAAACACAGGTTGAACGTTATTTGATGCTTTTTCCAACATTCCCAGATAATTGACACTCATGGGTAGGTGATGCAGAATTGACTTTACACTCCTCAGAATGAGCCATTGAAAAGTCAATGCAATTTCATCTCATTAGGCCAACCATGCAATGAAGAAGCAAACACTTTTAGTTAAGCTTTCTCTAAAGAATTGGTAGGAAGTACTCTCTTTCTTCATAAAAATGGTAGAATTATTGTTTTCAGTTTATACAGAAGAAAGTAGAACAACCTTTTATCTCCTAAGACATTTTACTAAGTAATTAGAAAAATGATTAAATATAACCTTGTTTTGCAGGGAATGTGTTAAGTACACTCTACAACCTTTGTCATAAATGTTGCAATGAAATGAATAGAGTTTACACACCTATGTTTTGTTAATTAATTTAGCTTCAAAATTAATTGTTCAATGACTGTTCTTGTTAATTTTGACACACAGTTTCACTGCATAGCACCAGTTGGCCTAGAACTAACTATGTAAAAACCAGGCTAGCCAGGAAACTAAGATATCTGTCTGTCTCTGCTACCTGAGTGCTGGAATTGAAAGTATGTACCACCATGCCTGACTGACATTTTAAAGGGATCAACATTTTAATATGAAAAATGTGTCATCATAAAAAAAAACAATGTAAATACGTTGATATTTTTGCTGAACAGAGCACAAATATTCTGCACCAAGTGATATATATCATAGCACACATGCAAACAGAGGACACAGGGATCTCTTGTTCTACTCAAAACCAGACGTGTACCTTCAGGTTTTACAGTACCTAGTTTCCTCCCTCCTCTTAGAACTTGTACCCTACACTCATTCTCTGTAACAGATGATGTTTTGTGCTGTTTAGATCAATGTGTTTCAAAAGCGTAGGCCATGACCCATGAATCAACTTTGAAATTCAATAGTGAGCATTTTCAAAATGAATAATGAATCATGTGAGATGGAAAAATACTACAATGCATCACATATAATATTATAAAATATCATTCTACCAATAATATATTTTGTATGTTTTAGGCATGTATATTTACATTAGGTTATAATATAACATGTATTTTTAACAAGATAATGTCATAGTTTCTGTTTCATTCAGAGACTTAGCTCATGAATTATTCCTCAATAGCAAGTTACTCTTTAATTATATGATCAAATATTTATTAAGTGCCAGCAGCATCTGTGACAATTAACCTCAAAAACATGAAGCCTATCACCTCTATAAATGAGCTGAAATTCAGGGTAGGCAGTTTCCCCAAAGACAGATAAAAAAATCAATATGTCTGGGGCAGGGCAACTCAATCATAGCAGTATCTTTTCATCTTGGAATCTATATCAAAATTCATTCTACATGTTTTATGTAGTAAAAGTAATGTTTTTAAACAAAAGGATCTTTCTTGAATGCTTGTCCCATCACCTCTCTTATGTACCAACAGACTGATTCCAGTCTGAAAAGCTAGGAAAAGTAGACATGGATGATTCAGTGATTCTTCTATCATCTAACCACTGCTAAGATTTATTTCAACATACAAACAAATCCTTTGTTACAATTGCTAAGTACATGACATTATCTTAGCTGCTTGCATAAGATGATGGAGATATGAAATTATGGGATTTCAGTCTGATAGAGAACACTGAAATACTTTAACATTTTCCCTCTGTTCTGCTTTGATTGTTAGAAAATGAGGATCCCTAAGATGCCAGACAAAAATTAAGTACTTAATACATCACTAGTACTGGGGGGGTCTCTAAATGAAGAAATTATTTATAAAGATGAAAATGGAGTCTAATAATAGAGAGGTAGGAAACAAGGTAAATAATCTCATTGGTACTCAGATAATTCATGAGGTTCCTAGAGAAAGGAGACATTTTGAAACTATTGGGTAAAATATGCTTGGGTACAAATGTGAAATTGAAAATGTATACATATCACCCTGCATCTTTTTTGAAAGATCTTTGAAACAGCTACCAATTTCATTCCCTTGAGTGGAAGGATAGATGGGGCTTCAGAAATGTTCTTAAGTGCCCTGTCGTTCCTCAGGCACTACTGGATTGTCTTGAGTTTCAGCTTCGATCACTATTATAATGACCTTGCAGACAAGTCTGCATTTCTTTTGCTTCCTGCCAGACTGATTTTGTATTCAAAACAGCTTAAGTATTCTCCCCATATTTCCTCTGTCGTGCACAATCGTTCCTTTAATAGTAACCTTCTGCTTTCTTGCTGAGGACCTGCTGAGATGCTCTTATGCATAAAAAACAGATGTCCCATTTCTTTCTCAAAACCATTTGCACATTTAGCAAAGTAGACTTAACTTCCTTAAAGTAAATTCAAGATGCTCCCAGATAAACAGGAAACTTCAATACACAGAAAAGACTTATGTTATGCTATCTAAAGAGGATGCTGAAATATAATTTTTGCTTAGGATTGACTAAGAGTATAAACCATTTATTTCTATAATAATTGTAAGAGTTACATAATTATCTGTATATTTCAGCTTAATGCAATACTGGCACCCCATGTTAGGAAGTAAAGTCAAACTGCAAACTTGGAAAGTTGAGTTTGAGATGAGCAACACATGTTCATATGAAAGTTCAGAAGAAAAGAACATGATTCCAAGTATAATAATAAAGGAAAAACCAATAATAAATGAAAAAGAAATAAAAAATAAGAAAGAAGGAATATCTTTGCTGCTTTTTTTCTCTCTTTGGTGACCTACTTTGTCACAGTTCATTCCTCAGTGCACAGAGAATCAACTCATTACTAGAATATTTTAAAATTTTAATTCACATATATAAAAGGTAGAATAGTGATTAGTAGAGACTAAAAAGAGTAGCAGGAAAGGTAGGTAAAACTGGCCAGAGAGTGAGTAGGACTGTGAGTCTACATCACAGTCAGGTCATTACAGTATGCAACATTTTATTGAAATTTTAGAAAGAACAAGAATAGAAGAATTGAAATTTTCCAACACAAAGAATAGTGAATGTTTAAAGAAAAAGAAAGGTCAATTATACTAATTGTACCTTACATTATTATATTAAATTATCGTTTTGTATCCTCTAAATACATAAACCTTCAAAAAGTGATTGAAGCTCAGAACCATGTGTAACAAATACTATATATATATATATATATATATATATAAAACCACTTATCAGTAAAGTGTTCATATCTTATCCTCAGACTAAATCTTAGTAGAATTATATATCACCATAGAATTATTTCTAAAAACACAATAAAAACCAAACATAGCCAAACGACCATTTGCATTTATTTTTCGTCTGATGATTTCAGAACTCTAATCCTCAACTACTATTTTGAGTAATAGAGCAAATTATTATTCAAACCTCAAAGTTGGCCCGAAAATGAACATAAGAACTACACATAGAACCTAAGAACTACACAGTAAGTCACAGAACTAAACCAGGAAGGGGCTCCTCAATGCAGCCTTCTCACCAGCACATCTAACACTGTTTTATCCAAACATCTGTTTTTTCTTTTCACAGATTTAGAAAAGTAAAGTTTCCTTAAAGCAACTAGCGTGTGTTCTGACTGATCCCACGGCATTAATGTCCTTCTCAAAACTCATGTTACTAGTTCACGGACTTTGTGGTCCAGAATAATGATGAAGCTTGGTAGGGATGGCTTTTCCCTGTTGCTTGGTAACCAGGATCTCATCTGGAAAGATGATGTATGAGAACAGGAAGACAGCCTAGGGATGAATGCAGCTGCAGGCCTCAGGAGTAGTTCCCTGATGTCACCTGGAATACATAGGCATGCACTATTCCTGAGACTTGTCTTTGAAACATGACCATTGGGTCACAGTCAGATAATTACCGGGATTCTCAGAACCCAAAAAGGAACAACCCAAAGACGGGGCATGACCATTCTTTCATTAGTCTCCACGGTGAAATAGCATCAGTTTGCTGGACTTCAACTGTCACAGGGGATTTGGATCCAGTTTAGGATTAGGGACACAGTTCTATCATTTGATAGAAGACATTGAAGAATTTACAGATAGATCCTAGAGTTGTCACAGCAGGTAAGGGACTTTGAACCTGAAGTGCAGGAAAATATGAAGGCCAGGCGGTGAATAACAGCTTGAATGATGGATCAGACAGAAATGTATTCCATGGGATAACAAGATTCACATATGATCTAGAAAGACTGATGTCTAAGTATTCAGAATGCCTTGTCCATCCTGTCCCTCTACCCAAGAATGTAGAATTCAAAGCTGGACATGGTGGTCTGTGCCTTTAATCCCAGCACTCTGGAGGCAGAACAGGTAGATCTCTGAGTTTGAGGTCATTCTGATATACAGAGCAAATTCCAGGACAGCTAGGATTACACAGAGAAATACCAAATAATTAAAAAGAATGTAGAATTAAAATTCATTATGAAGAGTTTGAAAATAGAAAGTGAAATATGTGTAAATTTTCCATTTCACATTCATATTTAAGTACACCTCTTTACATTCAATTTTTCATCTCTCAGTTCTATCTATAATTAAGAATCTTAGTGCTAGTGTTGCAAAAATTGAAAATTCATGAAGACCAAAATATCTAATTATCCCACCTTCATAGTATAGTTCCCAAGGACAACTGAAATTACCACTACATGATAAATACAAAAAGATACATTAAAAGCAAACAAAAATATTTAAAACACATTATTAAAATTAAGCATAAATAATATTTAAGAAACACATAGAAGTTAGGATTTCAGAGAAAAATTACTGTATTTAAAATTGGCTCACAAATTTGTAAAAATAAATACATACACATTAGATAAAATACATTTTTATGAACACATAGTGGGTACATTAGGTGCATAGATCAATAATAGGTAGATAGGCTAATAGTTTTTTTCTTTCCAGTTTTATTTTATTTTTCTGTATTAAGAAATTTCTACTCACTCCTCATGCTATCCACAGACCCCCCTCCTTCTTCCTCCCACCCCTCTGCCCTCTTTCCCAAGCCACCCTGCATCCGCACATCCCCCAAATTGAGGTCTCCCATGGGGAGTCAGCAGAGCCCAGCACGCTGAGCCTAGGCAGGTCCAAGCCCCTTCCCACTGCACCAAGGCTGTGCAAGGTGTCACACCACAGCCACTGGATTCCCAGAAGCCTGCCCATGCACCAGGGACAGATCCCGATTCCCCCTGCCTGGGTGCCCCCCAGACAGTTTGATCCAAACAACCGTCTTCCATGTCCAGAGGACCTAGTCCAGTCCCATGGGGGCTCCACAGCCACCAGTCCACAGTTCATGGGCTTCCTCTAGTGTGGCCGGTCATCTCTGCACACCCTTCTATCATGATCTTGACGTCCCTCGCCTGCAGTATCTCTCCTCTCTCTCATCAGTTGGATTCCCGGAACTCAATCTGGTGCCTGGCCATGGATCTCTGTATCTGCCTCCATCTGTCACTGGACAAAGGCTCTATGATGACAGCTAGGTTATTTGCTAGGCTGTTCACCAGAGTAGACTGGTCCAGGCGCTCTCTGGAACACTGCCAGCAGACCAAGGTGGGATCAACCTTGTGGATTCCTGAGAGCCTCCCCAGCACCCTGCTTCTTCCTATTCCCATCATGTCCTCATCTATCATGGTGGGAAGGGATGGCCAGACTGCAACCCACAACTCCAGATAGGCTAATAGTTTTATCTGCACATTTGCAAATATTCATGTGTGAACAGATAAAGAAAGCAATAAAAATGACTACTAAACAAAAAAATGTCTTCACTTTCAATCTGTGGGTATTTGTTTACTAAGTATTATAGATTCATTGTCATTATTTTTCTAAATGAATAATATATAAAATTGAACAACTTGAGGGTTTGTTTCAACTCAGAGTCATACTCTCATACTCTAATCATGTGCTATTCAACCAGGAATACATTTTATAGAGAAATAAAAGCACTGGCCATTTTATTGTTAATGTATGCTCTGTGTATGTGGTTAGAAAATTTGGTTATAGTATACATATGTTGAATAATACAGTAATTACCACATTTGCAAGATGGTTGCCTAGCCATTTCCATACATTTTACCATTCTGCCTATTGTATGCACAATAATTAGATAATGAAGGGAAGGAGTAAACATGTGGGTTAGCAAGAGGCTATTGCTTCCAATATTCTCCACTGGTCAAAACAGATGGAAGTGGTTCTTGTGTGAGAGTATTTCTACCAGCAGCATCCAGAGACCAATTACTGAGCAAGCTCCACAGGGGTCTTGCCTCAGAGTTCTTAATGGATGAATAGCATATAAACTCTGATTTCCCACTGTGAAAGACTAAAGCAGCATCAGAAAAAAATCATCTATTTTAGTTGAACTAAAAATGAAATGGCTTAAAATTTGAACTAAAATCTTTTGTATTTACATACAAGTTGTGAGGTTCCCATGTAGGGACATGACAAATACAAAGGGAGATAAACTACAAGCTCTTTTCTGGAAAACAATAAAAGAATGAGAAGAGGGAACTAACCTCAGACAGTATCTCCTTCTCAGTGGATGCCTCCACTTTATGTACATGAAAAATGGTGAATTAAGAGTTTGCAATTTTAAGTTAAGAGAAGGATTTCAAAGTCCTAAAATATATGAGATGAGTGTCTTATTATCATCTGAGTGATACTCATTATGGAAACCCCATAATAATCCATGTGGAAATGTGCTACATATTCTTTATCTATTCTTCAGCTGAGGGATATCTAAGTTGTTTCCAGGTTGTGGTTTTTACAAATAAAGCTGCTATGAACATAGTTGAACAAGTGTCCTTGTGGAAAGGTGGAACATCCTTTGGATATATGGCCAGGATTGCTATAGCTGGATCTTGAAGTAGATTGATCCCCAGTATTCTGAGGAACCACCATATCAATTTCTAAAGTGGCTATACAAGGTTGCACTCCCAACAGCAGTGGAGGTGTGTTCCCCTTGCTCTACCTCCTCTCCAGCATGAGCTGTCACTTGTGTTTTTGGTCTTAGCCATTCTGACAAGTGTAAAATGGTGTCTCAGAGTCATTTTGATTTTAATTGCTCTGACAGCTAAGGATGTTGAATATTTCTTTAAGTGTTTCTGGGGCATTTGAGCTTCCTGTGTTGAGAATTCTGTTTAGATCTGTACCTCATTTTTAAGAGGTTTATTTAGTTTGTTAATGTCTAATTTCTTGAGTTCTTTATAGTTTTTGGATATTAGACTTCTGTCAGATGGGGAGTTAGTGACGGTCTTTCCCATTCTGTATAGGCTTTCATGTTGTCCTGTTGGTGGTATCTTCTACCTTACAGAAGCTTTTCAGTTTCATGAGATCCCATTATTTGATTGTTGATCTTAGTGTCTGTGCTATTGGTGTTCTCTCCTGTGCCAATGTGTTCAAGGCTATTCCCAACTTTCTCTTCTGTCAGGGTCAGGAATCTGGTTTTATGTTGAGGTCTTTGATCTACATGGACTTGAGTTTTGTGCAGGGTAATAGATATGGGTCTATTTGCATTCTTCTACATGCTGCCATCCAGTTAGACCAGCACCATTTGTTAAAGATGCTTTCTTTTTTCCATTGTATGTTTCTGGCTTCTTTGTCAAAAATCAAATGCCCATAGGTGTGTGGATTTATGTCTGGGTATTTTTATTAGATTCCAATGATCAAATACAGGTGTCTTAATGCCTATATTAATTTAGTGCACATACATTATTCATCAAAGCATTATTAAATATGAATATATCATTTAATTATATTATATAAAATTATTAAAAGCCTGATTTCCTTTAATATATAATATGCAAATTTAAGGAATACTGTGGTCTGACTTTCCATTTAGTCTTCATTTGTGTTTTAGTTTTTCATAATGGGTAAAAACAGAAAATGAAGATATGATATAAGTAAACAAAGATAATAACATTTAGGTAATCATTTCTAGCTTTAAAAGAAATCATTAACAGTAATACAAACAACATAGCATTTTTCTAATTTCTCTCTCTACTATAGAATAGCAAACGTTTCAGAGGGCAGAAGTGGAAACTCTGACCTGCAGGTATATCACATAATCCTACAGGTCAAGCAGTTATAGAAAGATCAAACAGAACTCTAAAAGATATGCTAAATAAACAGAAAGGGGTAACAAAACCCCCCAGAAACAGATTACATAATGCTCTATTAACTTTAAATTTTCTCAATGCCAGCCGGCTGTGGTGGCGCAAGCCGGTAGGATATGCTAAAGAGGCATTGCCTCCCAAGTGCTGGGATTAAAGGTGTGTACCACCACCACCGGCTTTTTTTGTTTGTTTGTTTTTTTTTGTTTTTTTTTTTTTTTTTTTTTCGAGACAGGGTTTCTCTGTGTAGCTTTGCGCCTTTCCTGGAACTCACTTGGTAGCCCAGGCTGGCCTCGAACTCACAGAGATCCTGGCTCTGCCTCCCGAGTTTTTTTTTGTTTTGTTTTGTTTTTTAAAAGAAGAAAGCCAAGAGATCAGAGTTAAGAGCTAAAACCTTACCCTTCCTCCTGCAGTGGTCCTACCTCTCCGAAGGAGCCGCTACTTCCTGTGTTAAAGTCTTTATATAGTCTCTGTTCTGCCTTCTCATTGGTTGTAAACCCAACCACAGGACTGCCTCATCACGGCCTGTCTGTATAGACCTCCAGGTGTTCTATGGTTGGTATTGAGATTAAAGGCATGTGTATCCAATGCTGGCTGTATCCCTGAACACACAGAGACTTACCTAGCTCTGTCTACCAAGTGCTGTGATCACAAGCATACACCACCACTGCCCTGCTTTCCTATGGCTTGCTAATAGCTCTGACCCCCAGGCAACTTTATTTATTAACATACAAATAACATTTAATTACAAAAGAAAATATCACCATACTGACCTTCTCAGCTCTTTTGTGTGTGAGGTTCATCAGGAGAGTCGATGTCTGGATACATGAGGAAAGATATTCCACAGAGACCATCTGTGAAGTAGGAGATAACATAAGCCAGGGCTAAGAAGGTGAAAGAGTAAGGGTTGTCATGTAAGCTGTGAATTGACGTTCCTTTTGCTATGCCGTACTTAACATGCTTAAAATATTCTGTTTCAATCTTGTTTCATCCAAGTTAAAATTACTTAGGAAAAGATTCTATATCAATATACTCATAACTGAAGGCAATGGTGGTCCTCAAAAGGAATATAGACACTGAAAAGGCTAGACTAAGCTGCTTAATGCACAGCATTCTTACTCATAGTTGAAGAAGCAGAATTCACTTTACGATGGAAAGCTGAAAATTTACTCATGAATATATTCCACAAATGTTCATTAATTAGTTATAGTATACCAGAGACTGTGCTGAGCCTTAAAATTAGAATAATTAGTAAATGCAAAAGTCACAAAGGCCAGCTATTCCCCTATGCAGTTAATACTCTAGCTCTCTCCTTACAATGTTTCAGTGAGGAGCTGGTTTCACTACAAATTACTTATTATAAAAAAAAAAAAAGCCTTTACTTATGGGTGTGTCCGGGGGGGGGAGCAACTTTAATGTGTAGAATCCATTACTGCAATATTTATCTTAATAAATAAAGCTAACTTTACTTTTTTAATTTAATTTTTATTTTTATTCTTTACATACATTACATCCTGACCATAGTTTCTCCTACTTCTCCTCCTCCTATTGCAATCTCCTCTCTCCTCTAGATCCTCTCCTCCTCCATTTCCCTTCAAAAAATGGAGAAAAAGGAGCAGGGCTTCAAAGGATATTAACTGAACATGGCATAACAAATTACAGTAAGACTAGGCACAAACCTGGATATTAAGGCTGAATAAGGTAACCCCTTAAGAGGAAAAGGGACCTAAGTGTAGATAAAAGAGTCAGAGATATCCCCACTTCCACTGTTAGGAGTCCCAAAAGAACACCCACTATGCAACCATAACATATGCAGAGGACCAAGCTTAGACCCATACAGGGTTCATGATTGTTGCTTCAGTCTCTGTGAGACCCTATGAGCCCTGCTTGGTTGGTTCTGTGGGCCTGTTCTTGTGGTGTCTTCGACCCCTCTGGTTCCTATAATTCTTCCTCCCTGATTTCTTCAGGGTTCCCCTGGCTCTGCCTATTATTTGGCTGTGCATCTGCTCCTATCACTTGGTGGATGAAGCCTCTCTGATGAGAACTGGGCTAGGCACCAATCTATGAATATAGCAAAATATCACTAGGAATCAATCAATTCACTGACTTTTTTTGTCAGTCGTATTTGGTTCTATCCTGGGTCTCTGGACCAACCAGCCTCTGGTTCCTGGCAATCCAAGCAGTTTTAGGCATGGACTCCTTCTCGTGTCTTGGACCTCAAGTTGGACCAATCATTGGTTGGCCAATCCCACAAGTTCTGCACCACCTTTACCCCAGCACATCTTGCAGGCAGGAGGCATTGTAGGTTGAAGATTTTGTGGCTGGGTTGATCTCCAAGTCCCACTGCTGGGAGCCTTACCTGGTCACAGATGGATGGGATGGGCTCATACATACACAATTGCCTTAAATGTCATTTTTCATTGTAAAATTACTTACAATTTTAAGGATATTTTCAATTAATTTCTCAACATACTTTCAAGATGGTAAGAAGAAATTTTGTTTCAGATTCAAGGAGATCGTATTTATGTTCCTAGTAGAGGGCAGTAGTCAGGGGCAGTAATCCAACTGAAGTTTTTAGGGTGATTTCTTTTTTTCTTGATTTGTATTACTTCTTCAATGTGTGGTTTTAATATTAAATACACCCATTTTGAAATATTATGATCTTAATATTTTATATATTTATTATTTTATTTTATGTGTATGAATGTATCTGTATTTGTGCCTGGTGCCTGAGGATGTCAGAGAGGGCATCAGATTCCCTGGAACTGGAACTATTGTTCCATGGTCGTGAATGACCATATGGGTGCTGGAAAACGGATCTGGATCCTACCAGATGAGAGCAACAAGTGCTCTTAACAGCTGAGCCATCTCTCCAGCCCCAATTTTAAACATGTACTTACATTTCTAATCAATATTCAACTTCAAAGCTTTAATTTAACTTCCAATGATGATTTTCACTTCAAGCTTCCTAGTAGTAGCTAATAAACATGAGAGTGGTGTTTATATTCTATTCAAGAAAATGATAATATGTAACGGTTGATTTTTATTTCTTCTTACCCATACAATCTAAGTAAGTTTTAAAAGCAAAATGTCAATATTTCTTAACAGAGTCTTGAGTTATTGTAAAGAAGAATTAAGCTTCATTTTTAGAAGACATGATCTCACAGCAGACTTCCTAGGCCTATGGCTTTTGCAATCCAGTCCTCTCCTCCTCTCTGAGATTAGTACAGAAATCGTGTTGGAGATATGTCACCACTTGCCAATGGTCTCACCACATCCAATGATCTCTGAATTATCACCTGTTGTTGTTTTCAGTAATGGTCCTCGTTGGCTGTATAGAGAAGCTTATTTGATGATGGTTAGAATACGCTGATCTGGAAGTACATGGAGAGTTTTAGAATGCAGTCAGAAATTTTGCTGGTCTAGTAAAGTAACTGTTGTAGGGTCTCTTCCAAGATTTATGGCCCCACGAGCTCTTGGTAGTTGGCGAATTTTTGTTATCAGGAATGATTTCCCTCCCATTGAGCAGGCCTTATGTTCAGTTAGACAGCTGAGTACCTACTATTGCACTTTTAGGGATGTATTGCCATGTTAGTCATCGCTAAAGTTTATAGATGTCATGGTCGGACGGCAACTTCTGGTACTATGAAAGGTAGACTGCAGACAGGAGGCTTTCAGGTCCCCTTGATACCTTAATTATATAGCTACTTAAACAAGACCTGAGCAATGACAATATCAGTATCAATAGACATGCTAGCACGGCAGTGGGAAATCTCACAGAATGCCCCCGCCTCAACAAAAAACTATAGACAACTGAGATTGCAAGGAAAGGGAGAATTAGTCTCTTCCAGAGATGGGCTTCCAAATTACTTATCCAATGTAGCTGAAGTTTTCCTGGTCCTGCCCGGCTCCCATGGCCCTGTGGTCCCTTAGACCCAGGTAAACACACAGAGGCTTATATTAATTAAAACTGCTTGGCCATTAGTTCAGGCTAATTATTGACTAGCTCTTACACTTAAATTAACCCATAATTCTTATTTATGTTTAGCCACGTGGCTTGGTACCTTTTCTCAGTTCTACCTTCACATCTTGCTTCCTCTGTGTCTGGCTGGCAACTCCTGATTGTTCCCAGAATTCTCTTCTTTGCTTGTCCCGCCTATACTTCCTGCCTGGCTACTGGCCAATCAGCATTTTATTTATTAACCTATCAGAGCAACACATTCACAGCATACAGAGAGATACCCACAGCAATCCAATGCTAAGTGGTCATCCCTGAAATGATATACACAGCCAATATAAATATATATTAATACATATGCATATATAGAGACATATACACACATATGTGAGAGTTCACTCTATCAGTTCTATTCTTTTAGAGAAACCTGACTAAGACAGGAAGTTTAGCCAAATGTATTTTTTGTTTCCTATTAACTCAAAGGTAAATAATGATTTGAAGATTTCAATGAATTATTGCCATTGACAGAAAAAGGCACTTTTACTACCTAGGAGCATGGCTCAGGAAAAAAATGAAAGTATATTACTTGTATATTAGAGAAAGGTTCTGCCTGCAAAGAGGAAAAATTTTTGTATTACAAAAACTAATTGCATTGCGAAACCAAATTGGTTGGGTTTTGTTGTTGTTGTTTTGTTTTTATTTGTTTATTTTTGGTTTCATTTTGCAAAGGTTACAGTTTTTTTCTTAACAAATAACTAGAAATCTAACATTTCCAGCACTGACTTGGTATCAACTTTAAGTGAGAAAAATGGGGTGCACAGCTGGAGAGTACACATGACCTTAAGGGACCCGAGAGAAAATTTCTAAAATAGATTGGGGTCTCTGACCCTTTGTCAGAGGTGACAAAGCAAGTGGGTTCTATGGTGCATTTGATAAACACCTCATGTTTCTAAGTTTTATTCCCCAAATGCAAATTTGTGGTTTAATTTCAGGATTTATTCTAAGCTTTAGTGTCAAGGAGTGTCCAATTAAACTGCAAACTCTTGAATTAACACCTTGTTTCCTTATAGGCTCACCTCCAGCCTCGACCCTCCAACAAACATTCTCCTTTTAAGGTTAGGTTTACTGTTGGATCACTTCAAAATGTGTATATATATATATATAATAAAGTATATATATACTTTATATAATATGCTACTACAGCTGTTTATTGGGGCAAATGTTTAAATTATCTTTTATAACAAATAATTGAATACTGAATTTTGCATGTACCAATATAATATTTGTACAAAAGATGTTGGGAGAAAATCTAAATGTGTTTTGAATTCAGGGATCTTTCTGCCTCATTTCCACATGCTAGGATTATAGGTGTGAGCCTCTATAATTCTATAACTCTATAATATTGGTACTATGCAAAGCTCTTGCAGTAATAGACCTTTCATGTTATATAAAAATACTCCCCTATAAAAATACTGGTGACTTTGATAAATAAAAGTTAAAACCAAGAATACAATCAAAAAGAATGCCCAAGACAATCAGGAGACAAAAGGTCTTTTCTCCTCTCCAATAGCCTCTTTGCTTAGTAACATAATACTAAGTCGAGTCTACAACTCTTTTCACAGACTCTCTCCACACATTGTCACCAACACATGGAGGAACAGAGTATCTGAGCAGTTTGAGAATGATTATGATGTAGAATTCCTTTTAAGAAACCCAGATGGGGAAAGGGAAGGTCAGGTAGAGGGGATGGAAGTAGCAGAGGAAGGGGAAACTGACTTCACGATGTAAAATATGAGAGAAGAATAAAAAAAAACCAAATAGATAAAAAACACAGATGAAGGGAAGGAATAAAATATGTAGGTCAATATATGACAAACAGTCTTAATTAGGGTTTCTATTACTATGAAGAGACACTATGAGGACAGCAACTCTTATAAAAGAAAAACATTTAATTGGGGTGGCCTACAGTTTCACAGGTTTAGTCCATTATCATCATGGTGTGATATGGTGGTGTGCAGGCAGACACGGTGCTGGAGAAGTAGCTGAGAGTTCTTACATCTTGACTTGTAGGCAAAAAGAAGAAAAAGAAGCAGTCTGCCTCACTGGGTGTGGCTTGCACATGCATGAGACCTCAAAGCACTCCTCTACAGTGACACACTTCCTCCAACAAAGCCACATCCACTCCAATAAGGCCACACCTCCTAATAGTGCCATTCCCTTTGAAAGCCATTTTTTTAAACCACCATACAGACTTTTACCATATACTACATGAAGCATATCTCCATGCTGAAAGGCAAAGCTGGGAAGTCAAGGAAAGACCTCTACACAGGCAAAGGTGAGAAAACATTAAGACATATCACGAAGGAAGCCAGAAGAAAAGAGTCAAAGAAATTCTCGAAGGCCATTTCAGCAGGAGAATGGGTATTAGGAAGGGACTATGGAAGATGTCAGTGTTACTCTAGCTCTATGCACCTGTGATTGAGGAAGAACACAATCTCCGGTCTTATTGTAAGCTGGCCAAAGTCATCCTTTCCAGTTAAAGGGAAATGAAAATGGACCTTTGTGCATGGTAACCAAATACTCTGTTCCTCTGAATTTTTTTACTTTGTAATTTTCAAAATCCACAGCTCCTGTCCCCCAGTGGCCATGGTGTCCTAAGTTATTTGCACAATGTTCTCTATACTGTTAACGTCCCCACTGGAGTTAGGTCTGAATTCCATCTTTGGTATTGCTAAGTTCCAAGGCATTAAAACGCAGCCTGGCTGTGCTGTCCCCCTCAGAGGAGAACAGCAGATTTAAATAACAGGTTTTCTTCCAGTATTATAACTTGGTTGGTTTAAGAAACAAAAGTGAGTCTTAAAGCACATTCAGATTTTTTTCTAATTCAAACTGTAGTTTGAAAATATATTGCAAAATCTCAATGACCTCATAAAACATTATTTCTAAACTAAAATATACAAAATCTGTTTGAATTTTCTCTGGCACAATACTAACTCCAACGACTGAGAAATTTACTGAAACTGCAATTTTATTTCCAGGTGGATCATTGCCAGGGACCTTCCTGCCATAATTTCAGGTGAAACTACATAATCTAATGTGATATAGGACAATCAATAAATGATTGTGAAGGCATAATAATGGATTCATTGAAGAATAAATTAATAAACAAATGTTTGGTTATACTTTTTAACTCCTAAAATTGCATAATCATACCACTCCCTGATTTATGATGTTGAATATGAGCTTCTGATAATTTTATAAGTTGAAGAAAATTCTTATTGAATCAAAATAATTTTGCTAAAAATTGAGCTGTCAAACCAGCCCCTGTGGACTCTGATTTAGTAGGTCTGGAGCTCCCTGGGGAGTCTGATAGGAAACAAAAATGGATACATAATAATACATCATTTTAAACTATCACACCCCCTGATCATTAATCCTTCATCTCCAGTGTGACATTTGAAGGATCAATCTTGTTGCTAGGTCCTTGTTCAGCATCTTCCTGAGGGACAGGACAGATTCTGCTGAGTTCAGTGCCCTTAAACAGTTAAGGATTATTCAAGGAGTCTCTGGACTTACCACAGTTTTCTTAAAATTTTCATCTCTCTGAAGCTGAAGACTTACTCCGGTAATTGCATTTAGATATTCTTTTGTATTAAAATGCATGGAAGTAAGAAAAAAGGGTAATTACCATGCTTTAGGCTGTCAACTGCAGGCTTTATGAACTATAGCATATGAAAACATAAGATCCAGCATTAATTTTCTTTTAGTGAGGAAATACTGGGAGACTTTGATGAATGTACCCTCCACTCTGAAAAGTCAGAATAATTCCTTTCATCAGGAGATGCAGACATTAAATTTCAGTTATGTTCTATTCACTTACCTACAAATTTCATGATGTCATTGTGTTTTTGTTTTTTTTTTTACCACTGAGCAATACTCCACTGTGTAAATGTACCACATTTTCCTTATCCATTCTTTGGTTGAAGGGCATCAAGGTTGTTTCCAGGTTCTAGCTATTACGAATAACGCTGCTATGAACATGGTTGAGCAAGTGACCTTGTGGTATGATTGAGCATCTTTTGGGTATATGACCAATAATGGTATTTGAGTCCCCAAGAGAGGCCTTACCCTCTTTGAGGAGTGGATGGGGTGTGGGATTGGGGGATATGGGGAGGTGGGAGAAGGAGAGGGAGGAAAAACTAAGATCAGTATGAAAAATGAAAGAAAAACCTTCTTTTTAGAATTAAAATAAATTTTTAAAAATTTCAGTTATATTTAGTTATAACCTCTATATGGTCTATGCAAGTTCAGGTAAACTGTCTTCAAAGTGCTTTCTTAGAAATATGCAAAGGTTATTATTTTAAACATTTCCTTGACAATTATATTCTAAATAATATCATGAAAATGGATCCCATCTATTTTCAATAATTCTTTTGTAGATAGTCATTTTATGAATTACAAAACAAATGTAACTGTCTGCAGGTGAAGATACGAGATGGTATTTTCATTTTTTTAGTGACTCGGGGTAAATCTTGTCTTTAGGTCTCCCAAGAAGACGTATTTTAGATTCCTATTAATTACCAAGGTACAAAATCAACAAAGACAAGAATAAATTATATCTTATAAGGCATTGTAACTTAATGGAACGATATTAACTGACCTACTTTTTTGGTTCAGTTACACAAGCAATTCAATTCATAATGAATAGATTTTCAAGGTTGTATACCTCACATTGAATTTGATCTTGACTTTTTTTAAGAGAGTATGTGTAAGTAAATCGCACTGTTAAGAACTGTGATACCTATTTTATAGCAATTATTTATAATGTTTATGCCTGGCTTCTAATGACACTGAGAAACATTTATGATATATCACATATTATCAAGACTTAATTTCAAAAGGTAACCAATTTATCCTTGGCATAAATGAGACCGATTGAGACAGTGTAAGGTAGAGCTGGCCAATTCTGAATTTTACCCTCCTCCGCCATCAGCACAAGCACTACAGAACACAGTACTCACACCTGCTTAGCTCTCTATATACCTCACTAAGGACAATGCTTGAGAAGAAAAAGGGGAAAAAAGATTAAATGGAGCTATTTTCATCTGGTAGTGTAGCTCAGTGGTAGAGCATTGATTGAGTATATAAGAATATAAGAATCTTTCAATTTCACCCGTAATATAACAAAAACAAATTTCTCTATGCACTGAAATGTATGTCCATGTCCACCAATACATCACATACAATGTAATGTGTTTGGAGTTGGGCCTTTAAGCAGTAATTATGCCATTAAAAAATGCGGCTTTCATTTAAAAAAAAAAAAGGCCTTATAATCTGGGTATAGTGGTAAATATCTGCAATTTCAGCACATGAGAGAAAGAAGTAGGTGTATTTCTGTGTGTTCAAAGTATCTCACTGATACTGTCTCAAAAACAAAACAAAAAGCAAACCAAAAAATGAATAAATAAAACAAACAATAACAAAACAAAAATTCAGAGAGATGTTTTTCTATTATAAGTTGATATAACATGAAGGTACCTATCTGCCAACCAAATATATATATATGTATATATATATATATATATCATCAATATCATTCTGCTTTTCCAAGCTTCAGATATTCAAGAAATAAATATCTGTTATTTAAGCCACATACTTTATGCCATTTGCTACAGCAACCAAGTTGACTAATATAAAAATAGTCTAGGACTTCATTATGGAATATTCACTATGTTCAAGATAGAATTTGAGAAACCACCAATCATGCCATGAAAAGAAAAATTACATGACTGATGAGAAAGCAGTCAACATATGTTAGCAGCAGAGTGTGTCACAAGTTTAAATCAGTTAGCCCTATATGTGCTAGGCTGGTTTTAGATCACTTATTATTAAAAACTTTTCAAGTACAAAAAGAAATTCTAAAGAAGCAATTGAAATTATAAAAATATCATCATAGAAACAGATTTTTAATAAAAATACAAAAACAAAATTTCAAAGATCACTGAATTTACCCAATTATGTTCAAACTACCACAGGGTATTTGTTTAGAAACAGTGTCTCATGTAGTTCAGGCTGGCCTGGAACTCACTATGCAGTCCTGGACAGCATGGAGCTCCTGACCTTCCTGGCTCCACTCCTCAAGTGCTGAGGTTACAGGAATGTCTACTTCACCTCATGAAAGATCTAATGTTCTTACAAAGGAATAGTGGAGGTAGAGAAATCAGTTATATAGAAAACAATAAAATCAGTTATAAAAGAAAAAATACGGGAACATTTCATAAATTGATCGAATGACATAGAAACTTAAAAAGTTATGCAAATCAAATAAAGTAAATTCAAAGAAATGCATAGTAGATACATTATAGTTAAAGTTATGAAAACTGAAGAGAGAAAAGAATATTCTGAAGCTGAAAATATAACATATACGTGTCATAGAGAGGAACATAAGCTTAGGTTTATCTTATGAAACCATGGAGACCAGAAAAAGATGGTATAATATATTTCAAGGACCCTAAAAGCAAGCAATAAAAAAATCAAGTATTTATTGTTGTATGGTAGTGTGTGTGTGTGAGTGAGTGTGTGTGTATGTGTGTGTGTGTGTGTGTGTGTGTGTGTGTGTGTGTGTGTTCTGACAAACAAAGCTTACCTGGTGATCAGAAGACAGTGCTAGTCACTAGTTAACCATACAGGCCAGGCAGTGGTGGCACACACCTTTAATCACAGCATTTGGGAGGAAGAAGCAGGAAGACCAGGACTTCAAGGCCACCCCAGGCTACAGGAAATTTAATTAGTCTAAAAGAGAAACAGATCTGGGTGGGGGTGGCTCAAGCCTTTAATCCCAGCACAATTGTGAGGTAGAGACTGGAATATAAGGCTTGTGGAGACAGGATCCCTGCTCATTCAGTCTGAGGATTCCTAGAGGTAAGAAGTGTCTAGGTGGCTGGCGGCTCTGCTTCTTTGATCTTTCAGCTTTTACCCTTGATATTTGACTCCTGATTTTTATAGTTAGGACTAATTAAGTTCGAGCTTCACTTTATACTTATATCTAACAAAAAGTAGCCTTAAGAAAACAAAGGTACAGAGAGACAGCTAGTGAGTAAGAAGACTTTCTGCACAAGTATGAGGTTCCCAGCACCCATGGAAACCAACTGGGCATGGCTATATGCACTTGTAACACATTAGCTGGCCAGGTTAAGACAAGAGGTGTGCTGAGAAGCTGGGTGAAGGTGGTGCACACCTTTAATCCCAGCACTCAGGAGGCAGAGCCAGGCGTATCTCTGTGAGTTCCAGGCAAAAAATAAGAGGTATGCTGAGGGCTCTCAGCTACCAGTCTAGCTCCAGGTTCTCAGAGAGACCGTTTCTATAGCTTGAGTTTTCCTGCCTGGCCCACGGTCAGGATAAATCTCTTTCACCTGCCTGGCCCACGGTCAGGATAAATCTCTTTCACCTGCCAGTCCCACAGCTGCTCGGACTCAACCAAGTAAACACAGAGACTTATACTGCTTACAAACTGTATGGCCGTGGCAGGCTTCTTGCTAACTGTCCTTATATCTTAAATTAATCCATTTCTATAAATCTATACCTTGCCACATGGCTCGTGGCTTACCGGCATCTTTACATGCTGCTTGTCCTGGCGGTGGCTGGCAGTGTCTCCCTCACTCAGCTTCCTGTTCTCTTAATTTTCCTCTCTGTTAGTCCCGCCTATACTTCCTGCCTAGCCACTGGCCAATCAGTGTTTTATTTATTGACCAATCAGAGTAATTTGACATACAGACCATCCTACAGCACTTCCCCTTTTCTTTTTTTCTTTTCTTTTTTTTTTTTTTTAAAGAGGAAGGTTTTAACTTTTACACATCTCCAAAGCCAGCTTGGTATATTTGGGAATTTGGGCGTAGCTTCTCTTACTACTTCCTGCTGGAGGGGGGCGCTGTATCTTATGGGGACACAAAGAAAATTTTAGGATCATGGAGTAGTCCGTGAGGGTGTATCATCTGAGCCAGTTGCCTTGAAACGGTTCTGGATGTTGGATCATCTGGGCCTTGGTGTCATCGGAGACCTTCAGGGGGTCTTGGCTGGTCAAACCTGATGTATCTTAATCTGGAACAAATCCATAGCCTCTGGCTTTCTGTGGAAACAAAAGCAGAGCTTCCTTTCCAAAGCAACATATCCTTACATCCAAATTTTGAAGTCAAGGTATCTTCAAAATATACATATTGGTTTAACTCAGCTTCCTTTATAATCAAATATCTCTCTGCAGTTAAGAATCCCAAAAATCAACACAGTCCAGATTCTCTGTGTGATATCCATCTTTATGTGGCTTATATTTTATACTACTGTCTCTTTAAAGACTTTATTTTTCAAAACTATCTATTTCTTTATATAACCGTATATATTTCTTTTTCTCTCTCTTTGAAGCCTACGTACATTTTTACACACATTTTAAAGCATTTAAAGTCTTGTTCCATCTGAATCTGTCTTATTGTGAACCTGTTACTTTAAACTGCAGCATTCTAAGACTGAAACGGTGCTGTGGCTGCTGGTTTCACCCACCTCAGCTTCCCAACATGGCGGTGATACGTTTCCTGTCAGCTCTGGGAGCCTTCATGGGTCTATGCATCTATCAAAGCAGCGTTTAGCCCAGAAACCTCTTTTTTTTTTTTGTACTAGCAAAGGCTAAATCCACCACGCAGTTTAATGTGCCACTTGCAGACGCCTCATTCCCGCCATACTGCAGGTGAAGCCGCATGCCAGGAACCTGCCATAGTGACTCAAACACCCAGGCTGCCACTAACTTGAAAGAGACAACTAGGAACTGTTTTTAGCTCCGTTTTACTGTCTTTTTTTTTTCAGGTTTTAGGTGGAAACTCTTGCCAACACGTTGGGCGCCATTTGGAGCTAGAGTTTTCCTGCCTGGCCCACAGTCAGGAAGAATCTCTCTCACCCGCCAGTCCTACAGCCGCTCAGACCCAACCAAGTAAACACAGAGACTTATATTGCTTACAAACTGTATGACCGTGGCAGGCTTCTTGCTAACTGTTCTTATATCTTAAATTAATCCATTTCTATAAATCTATACCTTGCCACATGGCTTGTGGCTTACCGGCATCTTCACATGCTGTTTGTCATGGTGGCGGCTGGCAGTGTCTCCTTCCACTTCCCAGAATTCTCTCCTCCTTGTCCCGCCTATATTTCTTCCTGCCTGACCACTGGCCAATCAGTGTTTTATTTATTGACCAATAAGCAACATGTTTGACATACAGACCATCCCACAGCACCTTTCTCCATGAAATAAATAGGACAATGATCTATCAGGACATATCTATCTGTTAGGACGCCCAACATCCTCCTCTCTCCTCTGGGTGCATGTAATCACATGCATGAACGTTCCCACAGATACATACACAAACACATGCACGCGCATTGATCACACACACTCACACACATACAAATACTACCACCCCACACATGCTGCATACCAAAAGAAAAAGAAAAAGGAAGAAAAAAAAAGACAAGGGAAATGAAGTCATTTTCAGAAGTCCATCGTTAAGTAATGGCTAAAGTAAATTCTCTGCACAGGAAACAATGATAACAAAGCTTAGAGCTTCGGAAAGGAAAGAAAGTGGGGGAGGGGAAGGGTAAATACAATGAAATGTCCCTACCTAAGCTTTCTGAAGCCAAGTTTGATGGAATAAGCAATGAGAGTGACAACCTAATGCGGTATTCAACATACATTCAGAAAATATTTACAGCCGATATAAAATATTTACAAAGGATCTAAAGAGAAATCAATTTTCTACATTCCCCTGAAAGTGGTAAAACATTAACACATTACTGCTATGCAGGGGATCCTTACTATGCAATACCTCTGTACCTCACATGGTTGTCACCAATTCATTGTACATATACGATAAACTTATACAGACCTGAAGATGCACACACCTGCTCACCAGCACTCACCTGTAGCTAGTGAAAGCTGTATCAGCCAGTGGTTTGTATCAAGGTTGATTTCCTGGCTGTGAAATTTTATTATAGTTAGTCAAGTTGTCGCCTTTGGGGAAAATGAAGTACATAAAATCTCTATTCATTCTTTAAAATGCATGTGAATCTACAATTACTTCAAAAAATTCAGTTATTTTAAAAGTTTATTTACTTTTCAGGCACAATCCAAATAGTGAGTATAAAAATATTTTCATAGTTTATGTGTGACAACATTTGTTTAGATTAATTGTATTAATGTAAAAAGTATTTCTATGTCTTTAAGTTTGGCTAACTGAATAAAACAAGTTACGTGGAAAAGGCAAAAAAAAAAATACTGAAAATTCTATTTCCTGTCAGCAATCAGGAGAAGGAAATAGCAAGTGTAAGTGAGAATGGGTGGCGTGTTCTTTTGTAACAATTTAAAATCTCCAAGTGTGAACCTTGAGAAAGGTATTGTACAGTTTCCCCTTCAATCAATCTTCCTGGAGTTTCACCTCAAGAAACCCTGCAAGTGGAGATCACAATGGACCAGGATACTCTCTCAGCAGAGACCTCCTAGTCACAGTGCACATAACGCTGATGTCATTGCCCTGCCTTATTCAGTAAAATATCCCCAGACACATGTTAAGATTCTTGGAGTTCCCTACACTATGGGAGACATACACTGTTCTCTCAATCTCACCTCTGTTCACAAGCACACATGTAGTTTTAAAATAGGCTCTAGTAGCTAGATAATAGAATTTCAAAGCATAATAAAACCACAACTTCCTTTACTTTTTGAGCAGTGACTAAGTTGTTACTAGGTGGGACTTCATTTGTTAAAATGTTTTTGTTCTTGAGAGTGGGGAGATGTGGGAGAGGTTGGAGAGAGGATAACATGGGGACTGGAAGGAGAAAAAGGAGAAAAGGAGAAAAATAGTAATTCTATTTCAATTGAAAACATTTTTTGAAATGTATTTGTTTGGGAAAGCACCTAATAGTTATCATTACAGAGTTAGGTTAACAACAAAGTAAATACATGAGGTGCCAGAGAAATAGATCCCAAGCATGATGCTTGCAGCCATTTACACTAATACCTTAGTAAGACAATGTCTATCATAAATAATAACTTTATATAATCCCCACGTATTGTGCAATACTGTGCTAAACTCAATCCCAAACCATCACAATCCTACCTTTACCCTTACTAAACTTTTCATGTAAATGTGGTTTACAAAGCCTCAACATTATTTTGTGCTTCCCTATAGATTCAATAGGTACAGATAGTTAATTCTAGTTCCCCATTTGCTTTTAGGAACTGTCTCTTTCCTATTAGAGTTGTAATTTATTCCAACAGCAAGTTGTAACTTCATGGACACTGATTAAAGTTACTCGTTTTAATAATCAGAACTTGCAGTATAGTTGACTCTTCATTTAAGGGATGATTAGAAGGGTTGAAATACACTTTCCATAAGCTGAACTTTGCATCAAACATACCTTCCACCCTGAAGTGACATGAGTGTGTGCAAAGCTATATATACAAAATAAGAAAAGGTTTTGGAACTAGTAAACACTATGATGTTCCTCAAATCAAGTTAGTTTGATAAGAAAAATGTGCCTTTGTTAACGACATAAAGAACAGTTGAACACTTAACGTTTCATAATATCTCAACATTATTTGGGGTCAACTGGGTGTTAACTCCATGCGTCGCAAACTGAAGTTTGCACAGAGGCTAAGTCACTTGCCCCAGACCACAGTGGGAATTCTGTCACCACGGTCAGGAACAGCATGCTCCCTACATTATCAGTTCAGGCTCAGGTTTAATCTTCTCATTGGAATAGATTTAATGGAATAATTCTGTAAATATTCATGAAGTAATTGGAAACTAAATATTAGGGAAATTCTAGATAACCTTTAAATGTCCAAAACTGCCACCCACAGAAAAAGAACATGATCCCAATAATCTGCCTGGGTCCAAAAGATAAGAAATTACACAATAAAAAAGCTGGAAAATGACTCCTGAATCACAGTCATGATGTGAACTTAGAGTGACATGTGTGGGAAGAGTTGGCCAAGAGCTAATAAGATTGTCTAAAGAATGGCTATTTATTAAAGTTCTTATTTACTTACTAAATTGACCAAGAGAAAATGAATTGTTCATTAGCCTTAAAGTAAAATCTAGGGAAAGTAAATATCCTGTTAAATACCTAACAGGTACAATGTGCACGTATTGCTTAATTTAGATAATCTAATTATAGAAGCTTAATCCGCTTAGCAGATCATAATACTTGAAGTTATTTACTTGACCAGAGCTCATCATAATTTGGTTCTTGTCATATTTCTCAAGCAGTTATTTTAAGATAAAGTGCTTCTATTTAAGTAGTTTTAATAATATAGAAGAATGGCAGTTAAAAACTGATAAAATTTAAGAAAATATGATGCTAATAGAATATAAAATATATCAGTCTGTTGAATAAATAAAATATAATAATAGAGACAGCTATGCCCCTGCTTTGAGTCTAATAAGGAGCTGAAAAAGTAATGATGGTAGTGAAGGCTGTGTCTAATAAACTCTAAGGGATTTGTCTTACAGTGTAATATTTGATGATGAAACCGAAACCATTGTTTTTACATACTTGTATAGTAATTGACATTAAGTTAGTCTGCTTGATTACATTAGTCCATTTTTCATTGCTATTGTAAAATCTCTCAGGTATTTTATTAATGCAGTTATAAAGAGATTTATTCTGGTTCAAAGACTGGAGGAACAAGGTCTAGGGACCATATCTTCTGATGCCCTTACTGCTGGCTAAATCCTAATGCATCACAGAGCATTATACATCACAGAGAGTACGTGTACATATGTGCATCTTTTATTCTTTCTCTCTATCCTTATAGGACCACCAATATTCAACCATGGGTATTGCACCCGAAGGGCTGTATCTAATCGTAACCAACTCTTAATAGCCCTGTAGTGCCTAAACTCAATCACTACATTAGGCCTTCCCTATCTTAATAACTCACAGTGGGAACTACATTTTAATCCATGAACCATTAGGAACAGTCAATATCAAAACTATTTCAATAAATTACATTTTCAAGGAATTTTTGCAAGAATTTAAACATATGCATCCCATGTCCCCACTATACTTTGTAGAGGTCCTCTTGTCTCTGAATTCTTGCTCTGTGTGTGTGTGTGTGTGTGCGCGCGCGCGCGCGCGCGCGTGCGTGTGTGTGTGTTTCCTTGACCTAATAAAAGCCATTCTTGATCAGAGAAATGTTATGTCTAGGTTAAACTGTACTTGGTATCATTAATGAGTAGATAAAACTTAAATCTTTGACAGAATGAAATTTCTGCTAAGAATTTGATAAGATGAATATTCCAAAGTATTCTATGTACATGTCCAATCTCTCTTCCTGAATCTGTTTCCTCCTTCCCTCTGTATATTTCCTTATGTATATTGATGTATATATGTTTGTATGAGAACATTTACGTTTCTAGTTAGCACTTCATCTAACTTTTAATGCACAAAATCACTACAGACACTTTAAAGACTACTGGATTTTGTGGAATAAAGAAATCACAGAGCTGAATTCAATAGTTAGCACGCTAGTATATTTCACATATATGTAATAAAGATATAATATTATGGCCCTAAGACATTAGTCTCAATAGGCAGTTTAAGAGATGCACTACAGGTAACACAGATTACACCACATTGGCCAATTAATGTCGAATAAATTTGTTTAAAAGGGGAAACATTTTTAAAGAATAATCAAGGAGAGATACAAATCTTTCAAAACATCACCTGTTTTGCTGTCTGGAATGTCTGTTCCCATGAATCTGAGGACTTTAAATTATGTTGCACAAAGCTAAAAAAAAAGAGAAATTAAGAAATGCTTGCTCCTTGGAGGGAGGAGGGGGGGGAAGGGTTAGTTGGCTTACACATCCCAAGTCAGAGTCCATCTAGGGAAGCCAAGGCAGGAACTCACACAGGGCAGGAACCTGGAGGCAGGAGCTGATGCAGAGGCCATGGAGGGGAGCTTGCTCTGCTTTCTTATAGAACCCAGGACCAACAACCCAGGGGTATCCCCACCCACAATGGGCTGGGCCCTCCCCCACTGATCACAAATTAACACAATTCTGGGAGCTTGCTCCTCTGGGAGCTTGCTCCTCTGGCCTGCTTTCTTATAGAACCCAGGACCAACAGCCCAGGGATGTCCCCACCCACAATAGGCTGGGCTCTCCCCCACTGATCACAAATTAACACAATTCCCTACAGGCTTCTCTACTTACAGCCCAATCTTCTGGAGGTATGTTCTCCATCAACGTTCCCTCTTGGATGACTATAGCTTGTGTCAAGTGGTCATGAATCTAGCCAACACACCGGCTTAGTGAACAAAAATTCATCCCTGGAACCCACATGGTGGAAGAAGAAAATTCACTCCAAGCTGTCTTCTGAATTCCATGTACAAACTCCAGTGCCCACACTACACATATAATAGATAAATGTGGGGTGGGGGTGGGGGGGAAGAAAAAAAAAGAAAAGAAAAGAAAGAAAAGAAAAAAAAAGAAATACAGTATCACCATTAAATGAAGGAAATATATATATATTTATATAATAAAAGTTAAAATAAAGGTAAACAAAACATTAGTATTAGAAAGTTTCTAGTTACCCATTGGTCCTAACTTAATTGTAGGAGCTAGGCATTTTTTCATTAATTCCTAAGTAGATTGTTATGTATTGGTGTGATATAACCCATTCACCAATTCATTGCTCAATCTCTTCAAAATTCTATACAGCTAAATTTTGCTGGTACATTACCTCAAAATAAATGTGCACACTTCTGGTCTGCAAAGATTTGGTCTTATAAATTTAAGCTATGAAGATGATTTTTGGAGCAAGGTTCCCTCAGATCAGATGTCTGATTCCTACTCTTACAAAGAAGGTAGGAGCATGGGATGCTGCTGTACTTGATTGTATTTCAAGTAAACTCATTCCCAGATTCTGTATTAGTCATAAATCATGGAGTGTAGAAAGGATTATTTTACTGTTAAATAGATCTCTGCTAATTTCCAAGAATCTGCAAAAGGATTTCTAAGTTATTTAAATTAATAGTCCTTATCACTTAGAAACCTGCTCTTTTCTAATGGAAGACAGAAAGAGAGAGGAGGATCCAGAGGGGAGGGGAGATGGGGAGGAACTGGGAGGAATAGAGAGGGGAAACTATAATTGGGATATATTGCATGAAAAAGGAATCTATTTTCAATAAAAGGGAAAAATAAAAAAGAAAAGTATTGCATAAGAAAAAAAGATAAAAGATTTAAGAAAATGAATTGAAGGAAGATGGAGCCTTCTTTCATCAATAAGGTTAATAAGGACCTCTTATTTTCCATTTGAATTTTCCAGCACACAATCCACCATGGGATGTTTACACACACCATTCAAATATTATGAAGTAAAAATGTGTTTTTTACTCTCTTATGTGGCCTTTATATACATACGCATGTTCAATAGAACACAGATATCTTGAAAATATGGCATCTGTGCAAAATGTTTACCGATGGAATTTATGGTCCTTAAATTGTAATTTTGAACTGAAGAGAGCTGGTAAATGAGAACTTGTACAAATTATTATCTGAAGATTGCTGAGAATGGGGATTCTGGGAAGAAGGATGATGAAATTTACTCTTTCTAACTGATTATCTTGTCATTTTAAAATGAAGCAATTCATGTTAATTCAATCACTTATTTGCCCTATCTCTGATTCATAAGTAATCTGAAAAATAATTCTATTAACATGAGACTTTTGTTAGACTAGACAGTTTTTAAATGGCCGTTCCACACATTCAGACATCAATTCATAATAACCTGCATGTGACTATTATGAGACTTTTCAACACAGACATAGCAGCCACCCAGATTCCATTACTTCAAGAAATTTCTTGTACAGATTCACTTATTTTCTTAACAAAAAAGAAGTGCTGAAGTCACAGTCAACCCGTTGTAAACTTCTCTGCCCAGACTTTCACACAAGTTTTATTGAGTCTATAGAAAAAATCCCTAACTACCCTTTCCATTATCTCTATCACTATTAAAGATTACCTAAGCCTGTCTCCATCATTCTTATCAAGCTAGATCCTGTCGCTGTTTGAAGGAGAGAACTTTGGACAATGTCTGTTTTCCCTTCACCTTCTGTAATACCTCTCCACAGTAGCTAGAGTCAATTAAATAATAAACTTACTATGTATTTCTTTATTAAAGCAAAGCAAAAATTCCCCCACTCCTCTTAAACCTACGGTTTCACCTTAGCCTCTAAGTCACTGCACCGTCAGACTCTTCAATCACCGTCACCATAGCTTCCTTATGAGTTCTTCTTTACCAATATTCACAAGCTTTACATGAGCTGTTTCTTCTTGCAGATAAGAAATCTTCTTCAGCTGGACTCTATTCATTCAGATCTCAGCTCACCTATCACATTCCATAGAGTTCTCATCCAGTCACTATCCAAAGAATAACTTAATAATGTTCCAGGATTTCTTATAGCTACATGTTCATTGTTAAATTATAACCAAAATATGAGCACCACAAAGACTGGTCATGTTTCTGTCTTGCCAAATGCTTCTCCACAGTAGAAAAGTGTTCAGCACATAGTTTATGTGCATGAGATACCTGTTGATTTTACTCAGGAGCAGAATTATTTAAAGAATAAAATTTAAAGAAAGAAGCGATCACACAAGTACTGAAATGGCCCTTGGTAAAGTAATGAAAGTTTGAATGTTTACAATAGAAATAGAAAGGAGAGATGTGAGAAGATTTTCTTTGTAAGAGCAACAGTGCATAAAAAAACAGTGCCATATGGGGTGGGAAACTTGACTTCATTTAAATATGAACTAATGATACTCACACTGAACCATCTAGGATAATTATGAGGCATTTGTGTTTAATAAAAAAGATATTGGATCATTGATAGGCTCAGACATACTAACTAGACTAACTCAGACTAAGACTAACATGGTTAAAATTTAACCACAACTCATGAGTGTGGCCTTATATAGTATTTGCCTATATATTTTAAGTTGCCCTCAGACACAAACATGATTTGTGTTGGGGAGAAATGTCTGGGTAAAAATCCAAAAAATAAAACATTATAGTTGCTTTAATTTTCTTCAGTTGAATCCAACTGAATTCAAAGGTCTTCATTCTCACTGATGGAGAAAACGTAATTCTTCCAAACCAAGCTCGGGTTTGGAAGACTGGCAACTTAGAATTTAATCAGTTAAGTTTCTGCATCTCCTCAGAAATGGTACAGTTTTACCTTGTTAGTGTTGAGTAGACTGCATCTGCCCTTCACTTCTACCTGGCCCACTGGCCTACTGGACAGAGCTCTAGTTTATTCCCTGGTCTTCTGAACCCTTGGTAGATACCTGTGCTCTTGATATCAACATAATCTGAATTGTCTTCAGATTTATATTCATTGTGGCAACTTATTATACCTTATGTCAGGTTGTCTGGAAAGAGACTCTTGGGATGAACGTATTCAAGTTATTAAGAAGTATCCTCAGAACAACATCGATGTGAAAGTTGGAAAACCGAAGGGAAGACTCAATCAAGTGAGATTGGCTCAGCAGGTCCAGGAAGGAGTTCGGTTGCCAAGACCTTCATGTAAAAAGAGAGAGCCAATGACCCTAAGTTGTTCTCTGACACCAATACACACATAGTGGCATGAGTACACCCACACACATGTACACACAAGTAATGAAATACACAAGTATGATTTCTAAAAATCAAAGATCAAAAAAAGACAACGATAACAGAAACATCATGGAAGTTCTGAAGAAACTCTCACAGTGAACACTCTTTGAGAACATGAGAAACGTTGAATCTCAACACCTTCTTTTGGCTGGCTATTAAATCATGATGAACCCAGCACAATTCCAGAAAGACCCAATAAGCAAAAAGAGTCTTTAAGACCAAAGTGGAGTAATGAGGGCCTCAGTTCTGAAGGAAAATTCAGGATAGCAGAGAACGACATCAGCTTCAATTGGTCTCATTGTATCAGAGCTGTGTCTACCATGAACTTCACCACTGGTCAGAGACTAATACAATAAATATAATTTTTTTATATTACACATTGTCCACTAAAGATACAATTGCAATGTAGTGTTCTTTCAATCACTCATGCACCCAGCTCTTTCACACATTTTTTTATTAGTACATAGTAAGTTTCTACTAAATTCTTAAATACAACAACTATTGTCTAAGGTAAGCTGCAGTTTAAGTGCTTGGTGAATTCTAGAAGACACATTTCTAACTTCAAACAGTAGTTACGGAATCAGAATTTTTTAATATGCAGTCCTGGAAACACAGGTGTGTTTATCAATTTCCAACTTCTCATTTTAAGATCTAATACAGCATCTACCCAAGAAAACATCATTAAGTTTCAGTGTCCATGGATCCTTAAATAATGAAAATTATTATTAAAACACTTTTTTATTTAATTTGTCCTCTAAATAAAGTGACCATTTTTTAAATTTCCTTTGGTGACTTTTTGTTCCTTCTCCCATGTAAAAGATTAAAAGCAATATATGAAAAATTATATACATAAAATGATAAAGTATTGACTTAAATATATTGCGTAATTTAATTCCATCAATAAAACTGAACATATGCTTACGTGTTCAATAGTCATTGACCACCATAATCAAGACTTAGAAGTAACCCAAGCATCCACCAACAAATTAATACATAAACACAATATGAAATATACACAGAGTAATATTCTCAGTCTTAGAAAGGAAATTCTGACATACACCATCACACAGATAAGTCTACAAGAGATTATGCTAAATGGGTCAAGCACAGAAAGATGAATATTGCATAATTCCCTTATAGAGAACTCAGGAGCAGTCAAACTCTTAGAACAGTGCAATGATAGATTTCAGGACTGGGAAGATGAAAGGGGAATTATTTAGCAGGTACAGAATTTAAAGTTTGATGGGATGAAAAAGTTTTATATATTGCTTACACAATAGTGAAAATATAACAAACGCTACTGAAGCAGGCATCTAAATTTGCTTAGGATGGCATATTCTATGCTATGTGCATTTTACCACAATTATTTTTCAATTACATAGAAGTCATAAAACTCACATTACAGATTCTTGGTCTAAATCCATGGCTGTAAAGTAACTTATAGGAAATGTAATCTATGTATTCAAACGCGAAGCAGAACAGGAACAATATAGGGTTTCAATTTTTTCAATTTTAAGTTTTGGGCTAATTTTTGACCTCTTAGAAATTACTGGTAATCTGTAGATAATGGTGCAAACCTTTGTCTGAAGATGGTTATATACTGTCCAGTAAGCCCACAAAAAGTATAACAGCTGGGACAGGATGTCTGACATAACTCATAGAGTGCCATATGCGTCCTCTAGCAATGGTTCATGCATAACAGGTATGCTCACTTTAAAAAATCCCCCATTTTAATATATAACATATTATATTTGTATCATCTTTCATTTCATAGTAGCCATCTCTCTAGTACCAAGCCAGATGTGGTAGAACACTTAAAAGACAACTGAAGGGAGATGTGAGTCCCTGATCTCACCCTCAGCTACATGTATGAGTCTGACAGAGAGAGAGAGAGAGAGAGAGAGAGAGAGAGAGAGAGAGAGAGAGAGAGAGAATCACTCACAGACTACAGCACCAAAAAGCTAGCTGTTATAACTTTCTGGAATAATTTAAAAATTCTGAGAGAACAAATAGTTAGGAAGGTGAATTTTTTTTGAACCACAACATTTATTAAGCATGCAATCAATTTTCTAGAATGGAATAGAGTAGCCAGAATATGAAACAAATAAATCCACAACTTGTCTCTAAATCCTACTTTTGACAGGCATTTCACTTTTTGACAAGCATTTCAACTCACTGAACCCAAAATATACCAAGTTCACACCTATACTTTAGAAAATATGTCTGGCCTTAGACTCTGCATTGGTTCCTAAAAGCAAGGAGTTACTGGATTTTCCAAAATAGTTTCCATTTAGATGCTCATCCTCAGCATACTCAAAAATGAGTTTTAAGGCTATATATCTTTCTTCAGATAAGCTGTAAAATTAAGGTCACCAAAGAGATCCTGGGTGTTTTAAGTGGTTTCTACACTATAAAAACTCTTGGAAAAATAATGACAAGAAAAAAAAAACCTTAATAATGTAATGCTGTCTATTTACCTCCCTAACTCTTAAAAATACTTGTGAAATGTCTCAAAATTACCAACCCCCAAAAAAATGATGTTGAATTGTTCCTGCATAAGTAATTCAACCTCAATTGAGGGGTGGGGGCCTTGTTTCAATTAACTCTCAGTCATTATTCTACTTTTAAGGAAAATAGCATAAATTATAAATTGAAGACTTTTTTCTCATCTGCACAGTATCAGTCCTCATACATAATGCAAACTTTTTCTCATTTTCTTGGAGTCTGAAGAATAACGAAGATGTCTATGGTCAGATTCCTGTCGTTTCTATAGAGTTCAAAGCATTGTCTTGCATTAAGTTACAACAATTCAACTTATCTTTGGAAAAATATTTTGATTCTTTGATCTCAAGCCTTTCAGCTCAGATATTCTTTTCATGAAAAAGAAAAAGAAGTAATTGATAATTCATTAAAACATCTCAGTAAGTGAAATCATTACCTAAGCTACTTCCATAGAGATTTAAGTGTGCCTGTAGACAGTTTCCAACTTCCAGGGGCTCAACTTACAGCTTTATGGCCTTATTTATGAACAATAATATATATTAAGTAGAAAAAAAACTTCAAATTTTGAATTTGAGTACTTTGTTAGCTAGAGCTGTACAGGAAAACTTTCTCTCCTCTCCAATATTCAATAGCAGCCATGATCCATGTCTCCCAACAGCCTCACAATCAAAACTGCTAATGGTTTTCATATTGACAAATGTACTTTTGAGCTCTGCCTAGCTCTCTGTTTCATTTAGTTGGAATAATATAACAATAACTAAAGAAACCTTTTTAGAACCACTGAGAATTAAAAATGGATGGAACTGAATCAAATCAATTGAGATTCTTTGCCCAACTTGGATATTTAGGTATGTAGGTATGTCTGGTGTCATTTCCTCTGCTTTTCTTCAATCAGCAGGGCTGTGAATTTTTCTGTGCATTGCTTTTTGATGGCCTGTCAAACAAACTAATAAAATTAATAGGTTTAAAAAGTGCTACATCCAGAAAATAGAAACTTAACCTTAATAATCCTCTTAAATTATGACAGCATAATAAAAACATCAAGGATAAGATTTCTCCTTGGGCCAAACTTTTGAATGAAAGATTAGTTGATAATTAAAGTGTGAACTTGGGAAGATTTAAATTATGACACTTCTCAAAATATTTCTTTTTTAAAGAGACCTATCTGTAATATTTTATGCATGCACATAGTGACATAAATCAGAAGCAATCTCTAAAAAATCATCTTATTTAAAATGTACAAGCCAAATTGGTAGGGTTTTTATTATTCTCAATTTTTGTCAAGAAATTCAATAATGCAAGAATTCACTGATTCAATGATGCAGAAAAAGCCTTACTACAAATTTAAATTTTGACAAATAAGTAAAAATATAAAACTTGTATAGATTTATATACTGTCATGTGGCATTTCAATACACACCTACATTGAGTAATATTTAAAACTGGTTAAATATATCTATTTCCTGGAAGACTTGGCTTTTTCTAGCAAAAGCACTTGAACTTCTTTCTTCAGGGACAATACAGTAAATAATTGTTGTCTAAAGATAACCCCCTTGCATACCAATATTTCCTATTCCTATCTTCCTGTCATTTTCTACCGAAGTAGACATAACTGTTCCATTTCAATGTTTGGGGAAAGAACTAGACTCAAAGCTCTAATTTGTTTTCTTTGGACTTTTTGTTGTTGTTGTTTTTCTTTGTTTGTGTGTGTTTGTTTGCTGGATGCTGTGCTAGGGATCAAATTACGGCCTTCCATATGCTAAAAGAATACTCTTCAACTAAGGTACATTCTCAGCACCACAGATTTCTTAGTGCATAGTCTACTGTTCTTTTTAGGGTTAAGCTGTGTTCTCAGAGATGTATTATTGTGCATTTCTAGTAATTGAAATGAGTAGACTATAAATTGTTTTATTTATTTTTGTTTCTTTATATGAATAAGCTTCTGTAAACTATTGTTTATAGAACTTACTCTGAATCCAAATAATTCTTGAATAGTTGCTTACATTCATTTAATATCAAAGAAATTGATCATATGTAGCATGAATCTTAAAAGGTCTTATTACCAAAAACACTCAGAAGCCACATAATGGGGTGAATGCTGAAAGATCAGAGAAGCAGAACAAGCCACAGCCACCTCACCTTGCCAGTTCCTCAGGTGATCCTGTTTCCTCAGACTGAAAGCCTCTGAATCCTCATCCAAATGGATCTCAGCTGAACTGCTGCTAAAAGCTAAAAGCTTAAAAAGATTCTAGTTCCTGGTCCTCACGCCTTAATATACCTTTCTGCTTCCTGCCATAATTTCCTGGGATTAAAGGTGTGTGTCACCAGGCCTTGCTGTTTCCAGTGTGGCTTTGAACTCACAGAAATAGGGATGGATCTCTGCCTCTGGAATGCTAGGATTAAATTAAATTAAATTAAATTAAATTAAATTAAAATGCCACCATTTTCTGGCCTCTAGGTCTATCTAGTGGCTGTTCTGTTCTCTGACCCCAGATAAGTTTATTAGGGTGCACAATATGTTGGGGTACACAATATCACCACAACTATACATTATAAGCATTATATATTTAAACTGCAAATTGATTGCGGTTTCTCCTTTATTGGTTCTTTTCTTAACAGTTTTAGCCATAAAATTATGACTCAAGTTTTTTTCACTTTTTTCAATCTCATTAAAAAAATATTTTCATATTTGTAAAGTAATTGCCATAAAACATTTATTTTCCTCTTTGTAAAAATGTAGATTGATAACCAGTGTTTCACATTTGTATTAACTTCAAAATTAAACTTTTTCATAGAAAGAGATTTTACAGTAGAGAATTATTCTGACTTCTTTCAACTCTCAGTTTATATATCCATCCATTTTTATCATGTTACAGGATCCAAATATTATTTTCTTATTGTTAATATCAAAATTACTGTTTAACAGACATATTTTGCAGCTTTCTATTTACCTATAGTCACAAAAGCCCAAGCAGGTACACACCCAAGCAGCAAAGTTGCATGTTCCCAAACTGCCAATCTTGTGTGAGAACAGTAGCAGAAACTTCTTAGTTAATTTTCCCACAACAGGTATGACACATCAGTTGTAGGAACATAGAGAAAATACTAAAAATATATTTCCTTCACTTACAAAAATACATATTTCCTCAGAGTCTATTTAATCTCAAGGAACACACAGGTTAAAAGGGAGAGAGAGATTATAATATAGGGACTGTGATTGCCCCATGCCATTAATTATTCTCCAGGTAAGGTAGAAATATTGAACTGGGCATTGTGTGCACTGTAGTCTTAGCGCTCGGGATCATAAGCGGGAATCCTAAACTTCAAGACAGCGTGACCTTTCTTCTAATTTGTCGTTTTTGCACTCCTTACAGCCAGCCTCCAAATGACCTTTCAGTGCTTATTAATAGAAAGTTTTTTCTAGGGATGGTGTGAAACATTTTATCATAAACAGAACTTTGGCATTTCTAACATGCTGCAAACAGCTGTGACAAGTCACCATACCACAGAAAGCAAATCCAGAACTCTGGTCTCTAAATGTAACAAGAGTGTTCTTTTTTTTTTTAATTTATTTTATTTTATTTTACAATATAATTCAACTTTACATATCAGCCATAGATTCCCCTGTTCTCCCTCCCCCCGTCCCGCCCCCCTCCCCCCCCCCCCCCGCCCACCCCCCATTTCCATCTCCTCCAGGGCAAAGACTCCCCAAGGGTTGAGATCAACCTGGTGGACTCAGCTCAGGCAGGTCTAGTCTCCTCCTCCCAGGCTGAGCCAAGGGTCTCTACTAAGCCCCAGGTTTCAAACAGCCAATTCATGCACTGAGCACAGGGAGTGTTTTAATGGCCTCCCCTACGTGAGGCATGAAGGAGTATACCCCTGGAGCAGCCCGTTCTCAGAAGCACTACTTTTCTTTAATCTTCCTATTTCATTCCAGGAATGGGCAAGAGAAGAAGTAAGACATTTCATGTCACTTCAGGATAATATCATGTAATTTTAGGGTAATAAAGAATTCATAAGTGATCTGATAGGGAAAGTTCATTTACATTCTCTCCAGAGAGTTTTATCTCTTCAGATGTGACCTTGTATAATTAAATATATTTGAAATATCAAGAGAAATGGCAGCAAAGCAGACAGTGGAATTCTTCATATTATGTCAGACTGAAATAAAATGAAATTAAATTATGCAAAACAGTCAAGTATAATGGAAGATAAAAGGTTCACTGAAATTCCTTCCCTCTGATCACATTCATTACCATTCGCATTTCACGGAAGGACATTCTTACCACGTGCTATGTGACAATTTTAAAATTAGAAATTTATTTCATTAATACCATATCTCAAAAAAGTCTTAGATGAAATGACCAAAAAAAAATCATTGATAAACATTACTTCAATAAATCATGTATACATGAGGTTAGAATGAACATAGGGAATGCTTCCTAAATAAATAAATAAATAAATAAATAAATAAATAAATAAATAACACTTCTCAAGAAAATAAATATTTCAAATTTCTGTGTCACAATTAAACTCTTGATGTAGTTAATCAGTAAAAATTAAAGATGATTAAAACCGTATTGAAAAAAATGCCCTTCAAGGTATATCAGATAAATTATATAATACTAATTTTGCAACAAAACAATTATTAAAAGGCACAAATGTAATTTTCTGGAATACTAAAAATTTTTAATTTATCATCATCTTTAGGAATTTCTCTCTTTTTCTCCATTCTAATTGCAAAAGATAGAAAGCATATTTTTACTATAATCAGTATAATTTTGAGGATAGAGTTTTAATTCAATTCTGACTTATTAATGAATCATCTGTCATTTAGCAGATATTTTCTTTGTTCAATTATATTAAACATTCATATATCACATATGTGCAGAAAAACGTCAATTGTATTATTTGTGCAACTAAACAATTCATTATGAACCTACGCAGTTTCAATGTCATCTATTTCCAAAATGGCTGCGTGTTAGAAGCTTGGCCTTTCTTGTAGGCTGCTAAGGTGGTTAGGCCTCTAAGAGTGCGGTCACTAGGAAGAGAGACCCTCGAGTCACCCTGACTTTCCTTTCTTGAGATATCAAACGCTCTTGTAGTGGGCAGCCATTCCAGCTTTGATCTGGAAGTTCCAATCCCCATTGAGGCTTTGGTAACTGTCACGCCTACAAGGCGGGGCCAAGAGAGGACCCTGAAGACCTGAGATCCGGATGCACCGCCCTCTCTTGGTACCTGGACCCTGGACATGGAGTGGCCTTAATAATTTCACCAATATCCTCCCGTGGAGGCGTGGGATCAAACCATCAACCTTTTGTTTAACAGCCAAATGCACTGACCGATTGCACCACGGAGACATAAGGCCACTCCACGTAGTTAAAAAGGAGGTTTATTTAGTGGCGTAACTTACAAATGAAGGGATAGGTAGGTTGCAGGGTCTGGGGAAGACATAGTGCAGTCCGGTGGTGTTCTCTGGAGAACTCTGCTCGGTCTACCTCTAGCGTCCAGGGTCTAGGAACCAAGAGAGACGGCGCATCTGGATCTCGGGTCTTCAGGGCCCTCTCTTGGCCCTGCCTTGTAGGCATGACAGTTATCGAAACCTCAGTGGGGGTTGGAACTTCCAGATCAAAACTGGAATGGCTACCCACTACATGCTCTCTTCCTTCTGCTGACCCAAGGCTACTTGACCCAAGGTGAGGCTTGTGCCAAGCCCTTGGAAACTTCAAAACTGTAAATGAAGAAAACTTTTAATTCTATGAGTACCAAGTTTCATGTTTTTTATTGTAGCAAAAAATAAGAAAGAAGGAAAGGAAGGAAGGAAGGAAGGAAGGAAGGAAGGAAGGAAGGAAGGAAGGAAGGAAGGAAGGAAGGAAGGAAGGAAGGAAAGGAAGGAAGGAAGGAAGGAAGGAAGGAAGGAAGGAAGGAAGGAAGGAAGGCGGGATAATAACAAGAATGAAAACTACTTTGTAGATCAACAACATGAACCTTATAACATCCCAAATCTCTCTCATTTTAAGGTGTTAACTATCCTGTTCATGATAATAAATTATTTCTTTGTCTTATAATTTCATTATCTCACCATACACGTCTAATCTCCGTTTTATTATGTGTCTAAAGTGAACTTGTTGTACTTAACACTGTGTTTATATGATCGCCAAGTACTTTACTGCATTCATTTCTATATTTCATCGTTGTATGACGCATCATTAAATAAATTCCATATGAGGTGTTTATGACTTCCTCTACCCAGTAGCAAAGTAAACCTGAGCAGCAATTAGCCTTGGCTAATTTGAGTAAAAGGTAGTGAATGCATTTTGTATCTGAAAGGTTCATGAATCTTTGGTAGCACGAGAGTAGATTCTGGTGGACAAAATTTTAACATAGTCTTAATTTTCTACTGGTCCACATATCTTGAATAATTCTGAAACTGCAAATGTGAACTTTATGTGTATGATTATCTCAAGTTCCATATCATGGTGAATATTGATAAAGGAGACCGTAGGTGGCTCGATTGACTCATAAAAGCCTTTTTACAATTCTTTCTTTATTCTTGAGAATTTTGTGTATGTATACAATGAAATATGATCATAACCATGCCCATTTTCCCCCTTCAACTCCTTCAAGATATTGTGTGTGTGTGTGTGTGTGTGTGTGTGTGGAAAGAAGTAGAGTTAATAGGAGTAGGAGGAAGATAAGAGAGAGACAGATGTGATCAGAATGTAATTATATAAATGAATGAAATTGTGTAATGATATACTATTAAACTGTGCCTTTTAAAAATTCTCTGCAGCAAACATTATCCAAGGAAATAAGTAGAATCCTGAAAGCACTCCGAAAATTACTTGAAGTCATTGACCCTCAGTTCCCTTTTTGATGTTGTTGGGGTTTTATGAGATTTGGGTTTGATTATGTTTTTTTGTTGTTGTTGTTTGGTTTTTGTTTTGTTTTTTGGTTTGGGGAGTTATTTTGTTTGTTCGCTTGTCTTTTTGTTTGTTTGTTTTGAGTCAGGTAGTTTCCTTTTTGATGTTGTTGGGGTTTTATGAGATTTAGGTTTGATTATGTTTTTGTTGTTGTTGTCGTTGTTTGGTTTTTGTTTTGTTTTTTGGTTTGGTTTTTTTTATTTTGTTTGTTTGTTTGTCTTTTTATTTGTTTGTTTTGAGTCAGGTTCTTACTGTGTAGCCCTGGGTAGCATGGAATTCACATTGATTTTGAGGTTGGCCTCAAAATCACATAGATTCACCTGCCTCTCTCTCCCAAATGCTGCCATCAAAGGTGTTTACCACCAGGCTGGGCTAACTAAGGTAAGTACCATCATGCCTGGCTAATTCTTGGTCTCCTTGAAAGCAACTCCTAAATTCTGGGGTAATTACATCTTTAGTATCATTTACAGTTTTACCACCTTAACATGAATAATTACAATCTGTTGTCTAGAATTTTATTTACTTTTATATAAAACAAATTGCACAAGAGGTGTATATTTTGTAGAGATGCTTTCTCCACCTGCTTATGAGACTGTGTTTAAACTGTATTTCATTAATTCTCAATATGGCACAGCATAGATACTCAGCTAATGAATATTTGGGTATTTGTTTTTTTTTAATATAGACTATATTATTTTTTAATCTTTAAAAAACTATTGAGAATTTCATGCATGAGATCTGTATTTTCATTATTTCCATGTCTACCTCATCCCCTTAAGTTCTGCCCATTATCTCCAATTCACAACCTCAGCTTCTTTAACTATTGTTATATGCACTCTATTGAGTCTATTTAGTACTGCTTATATGTGTACTTGTTAAGGACTGATCATCTGGGGTTGGCCTATCAGGGGGCTCATTTCTGAAGAAAACTGATAGACTTCTCACTCTATTATTAGCTTGCAGTTCATTGTCTAGATGTAGAGCCTCATGAAATTTCCTCTATCCACTTTGTTGTATCAACTGGTGTCATTTTGTAGGGCTTGTTTAGATGATCTTACTGTTGAGATTTCATGAGTTTTGCTTCCTTGCCATATATAGATGACACTATCTCACAGAAGACTTCTTGCTCCTTTGGCTCTTACAATTTCTTTGATGGGTATAGTGGCACTCATTTGTAACCCAAGTACTGGGGAAACTGAGGCAAGAGGACGGTACATCAAGGTCAGCCTATTTGCATAGAAAAACTGAGTCAGTTCTCTGCCTGACTGAAAGCAGATGCTCCTAGAGGGACTATTGGCCATTAATGGTTGTCAGGAAAATGGCATCATTTTTTTTCCACGTGCTATACACAATCACAGATAGCTGAGCTTGCTTCCCTTATCTTTTGAGATATTCTTACTAATGGCCTGGAGCTCCACAAGTAGGCTAGGGTGGATTATTGCTTCTGTGTCTTCCGTGTTTGGTTACAAATGTACATCACCATGCCATACCTGTAGGTTTGTGTGGGTGTGGAGGCATGGGGGTGGGGGGATGGGAGGGCTCTGGGAATCCAAACACTTGACTGGCTGTTTTATTTCCCTAGCCCTGATTTTAGCCATTTTAAATCTGTTGTTTGGGCTTTTAAGAGATCAAGATAAAGTTGTTCATGAAAAAAACCTATATGGAAATCTTTGAACTTGAAACCCCAGCTAAAAATATAGCAAGAGGAGATAGCAAAACACAAGTGATATGGAAACAGGAGATAGACTATCGAGGTATAAGTGGTGGTGGGAGCAGAGGAGTGAAGGAATGGAGAGCAGGGATGAGTTAAACAAAACAAATGTAGGAAGAAGCCCCATAAAAACTCCCTAGTCTGAAAGATAAAATATAACTTACAAAGGAATTCCCACAGAGGTTTATGGTAAATGATGCTGTTTCAGGGTACGTAAGTCATTAAATGAGAATCTTGGTGCCAGGTCAAGTTACCTCCCTACCAGTTACTGGTAAGAACGGTCCCAGAGGCACCCTCAACAAAACAAGCTGTTACCATTGCGTTTGGTTGCCCACCAACATAACTAGATGGCAAGACCTTGTTGCTGGAGATAAAGGAAATAGATATTCTTGAACTGACTGGGAAACTCTCTCCATACTGGACAGATTTCATAGTGCTGGAAGATACTAGGTAGGCTGCTAGGGAAGTACAGACCTCAATGGTCTTATCCAGAATTAGACACTGCATGCTACAACGCTGAGCTGCCAGGCAAAATGTGCCAGTTTGTTCAATAATGGAAAGATTGTTTATGATGCAACTATTTTCTTGATCGTATTTAAGGGCTTTTCCACAGGAGGAAATTCAGGATGGGTACACAAATGTAGTCAAAACTCATGGCTAGAGAAGTCATAGGCCCTAGGGGGAAAACTCACGATTTTTTTTCCTAAATATTTATGTTGTCAAACTGCCTTCTAAATATTGGTTATTACTATATCCATCAATCTGTGCTACTCTCAACTCTGGTCATCGATGCTTCTTACTATAATAGGCAGTGGCTTAAGCGGAGCCTCATAGATTATCAAAGTGCCAGGATAGGTGACTGTTTATGTTCAGGCAAAGGTGGGACATCTACGGCATTATCACAGCCTAGGAGGAAAGAATGTAAGAGATAAAGGGTCGGGAAAAATGCTGAGAAATGCTGCCCTCTGGATATGACACAGCTGTTCCACACGTGAATTCACAGTAGCTGTGGTCACCCATACAACCTGTGTATGATCAAGTTAAAGATTGCAGTACACAGAAGGGAGAGGCTCCCAAAGCCCCGTTCCTAACTGAGAAGTTACCTATAGCCGATGGCTTCTGGGAGAAGAAGAAGGTTACCTATACCCCAGTGACTGACCCCACACCCATGCACATATTGACAACACAACTTAGACATGCTCAGTTTAAAACAGTAAAAAGGGGGCAAGAAATTGGGAGGGAGCTCTGTAATCGGTACCCAGAGGGACGTGGAGGGACAGAGCTGAGGGTGGATATGATCAAGACACATTGAACACATGTATACAATTTTCAAAGGGTAAATTTTAAAAGCAAACAATTTTTTTTATTTTTTTCCATTTTGAATTTTTTTTTTGGTTTTCTGTTTGTTTGTTTGTTTGTTTCACTTAGGGTAAATTATGTTGGTTTGAAAAACAGCATCTCAACCGTCCTCCTCCAAGGCCTGATTTTCACATGGAATTAAGAAATGTGTGAGCTGTGACAGTTGGAAGGTCTGAGTGAAAGAGGCACAATGCAGATCCTTTAAGCTTCCCTGGAGAAGTGTCTTGCTTTTGTTGATGATTTTTTTATTCTTTGATTATTTCATATATTTATACAACATATCTTGATCAAATCTACCTGAACTCCTCCAACTTCACCCAACTTCTTCCAACATGCCCCCTGCCTTCCCATTCTCCCCTTTCTTATGTTTTTAAGGTTTTTATTTACTTATTTTACTGGGTAGGGTGTGTGTATGCAAACAAGTTGAGATCAGAGAACCACTCTCAGGAGTCTGTTCTCTCCTAACATCTGTGAAGTCAAGGGATTGAACTTGGGTGTTTGGGCCTGTGTGTGAACTCCTATACCTGCTAAGATGTCTTATCAGCAGCCTCCACTTTCTCCATTATTACTATTTTTTAATAATCATCTGAGTCCAGTTAATGCTTCTTACATGAGCATAGGTACAGGAACATTCACTAAAGCATGACCTACCAACAGTCTCATCTGTGAAGGAAAATGCTTCCCCCTGCTGACAGTCACCAACTACCAATAGCACCTCAGCCAAAGATAGGCCTGGGGCACCCCCTCCCATCTCCACGCTGGAGTATTGACTGGATGGATCTTGCTCAGGTGTTGTGTCGGTGACTACAATTACTGTGAGCTTGTGAGTGCAAAGGCCTGTCATGTCCAGAAGACAGGGTTGCTCAGCACTCCTCCCATCTTCCCACTCTCGTTTCTCCACTCTCTCTTCCAAGAGATTTCCCTTTGTCTTGTGACTGACGCAAGGCTAAGCTCTCAGCAGTCACTCATTCTCAGCATTTTCCCCATAAGTAGAGCTCTTAGCCAATGATTATCCCATCAAATGAAGACTGTACACATTAAGTAGGATTTTAATGCAATGGTTTTTTCTTTGCACACTACTTATTAGAACATTTGCTCTTAGTTTACCTGTATTTTGTCATATTAAAAGTCATTTGCTCTCCTGCTTGCTTCTTTCTGATCGTATCTGTCCACCCAACAAAGTCCTCTTCTCCCTGCCCTTACCAATTTACACTAAGATTTTTCATAATTTGGCCTGTTACAGAACTTTAGCTTGGCCAGAAGCCAGAGCTGGAGTGTGTTGACAACAGAGACTCTTGAATGATTCAGTCAATACAGCAAGATTCATTGTTTCATCTTAATCATTCGAGAAAGGTTTTGTTGGCTATCTAGCCCTCCCTCTTCTTGCTGGTGTGTAATTACATACCAAATACCCAAAAATCTGTAATATAGCATTGCAAGAACAATATTCAAAGCAAATTAGGTAATTTCAAAGTAATTTCTTTGCAAAGAGGTGAAGAGAAGAATCATAAAAAGATCTTAATGAAGATGTTTTTGCATCTAAAGTAGATTTTGCTCATGGCATCTCATTTAGAATTCTGTTCTTACTTAGGTCTTTGTGCTTTGTCAGTGGAATGGCTGATTGTGGACATGGAACCTAGATTACAGGGTAAAGAGTAGAATTATTAATTATAACTGGAACATTGACCAGCTTTCTTAAAATTCTTGTGAATCCCATTCACAAAATTGATTGTAACAATACTAAAGCATGTGTGTGTGTGTGTATGTGTGTGTGTGTGTATGTGTATGTGTGTGTGTGTGTGTGTGTGTGTGTGTTTAGAGGTCTGTAGGTTCTTGCTTAAGCAAGGGAATGATAATACCTCCTTTGTTGTCATGATTGTATACTGTAGTGTGACCCTGACCCTTCTCATAGCACAGGCTACTTACGCTGTGCTCAGTTCTGAATGAACTGTGCTCTGCTTTTCCCATAACGAAGTTTTGTGTTGCTCTTGGGACCTTGTTTCCCTCTAAGAGCTTTTAGCAATGCTCCAGTCTTAGGTTCTAACAATGATTTAATATGCTATGATTTTATGGCAAATTTGAACCAGAATTTTCTGCCTCTCTCCTACTTCACATAAAGTTTCAGTTTGTTAAAAGTGAGTCTTGGGTTTCATTAGGGTTGATTGTAGCTTTGTTGCACTCCGCAAAACAGACATATAAACCCGCAATGTGGTCTGAATGTCATTCTCACATCAGTAGTTTTGCTTGGAGCTTAATATTCACAAATTTTCAGTCACTAAAAAGTATTCAAACTCATGGCTAAGATGTATAGTTTTACTATAATTATGTATGATTTAATTTAGTACCTAATTTTTCTTTTTTAATTTTTCATAAAACATGTTTTGGTCATATTCTTTTCTCTTCCGCAACTCCTGCAGATCCCCCTTCCACTTGCAACTAGAAGCTTCACCCATTCTGCATTTGTAGTGCCGGGAGGTATTTATACATGCTATGAGGAGAAAGTCAATTATCAATTTCACCCAACTATCAGCCCTACAAACTGAAAAAGTGACCCACCAGCAAGATATACCCATTCATTCAGTAGTAACACAAGGTTATGGGAGGAACTAAGTACTTTCTTGATTTGAATTAAGTCCCATTCCATGAGATAGAACCCGTATAGTTAGTAAAACCAAGAGCCTAAAACTAGAGAGGTCCTGGGTCCTAGGGGACAGCCTACTGCTATTATTCTGCTATAAGAATATAGCAATAAAATGATTCCTAAAGACATATTGCTATACCCATAACCCCCATTAAAAAAGGTTCTTTTTGAGATAGACGATAATTAACACAGAGACCGACAACTGTACAATGTACAGCAGGTGAGAGACTTTGGAACACTCAGCCCTAAATGGAATATCTTTATCACACCCCTCCCCTCAAGGATCAGAGATCGAGGTGGAAAAGGCGGATGAAAGGTTGTAAGAGCCAAAGGTGATGGATGAGTCCACAGAAACAGCATTTTCAGATACAAAAGGGCTGATGTATGTATGAACTCACAGAGAAAGCGCCTAACTTTTCAAATACTAACCAATTCTGGAAGTGTTGAGCATTCTATCAGCTATAATATTCTGAAGTCTGATCCACTTTACAGGAGATGTTTTAATTTCACAGTTCACAAAGAATAAAAAAACCCTTTCTGATCTTTGACTCCTAGATCAACACTTTAGGAAAATGGAGTATGAACTTGTCATAATTTCCAAGATTCAGTTCTCAGTTGCTGGTATAAGAATGTGGGGAAATATAAAATATGACACAGCATAAAAATATATAGAGTCTGCCACAATAAAGAGAACGATGTCATTATTTTTTTAATATTAAGAATTTATTAAAAAAGTTGGGTAAAAGCTGAAATGTTTCTAGATTTGAAAACAACCTTGATATTTGCCTTAGTTAGGGTTTTATTGCCGTGGAGAGACACCGTGGTAACTCATAAAGGAAAACATTTAATTAGGAATGGCTTCAAGTTTCAGAGGTTTAATGGTTTTTCATCATGGTGGGAAGCATGGCAGCATGCGAACAGACATGGTGCAGCAGAAGGAGCTGAGAGTTCTACATCTTGATCCACAGATGGAAGAAGGAGAATGCCACACTGGGCGTGGCTTGAACATATGTGAGACATCAAAGCCTGCCTCCGCAATGACACACTTCCTCCAACAGGGCCACACCTACCCTCCAACAAAACCATACCTTCTAAGAGTGCCACTCCCTGTGAGCCAAGAATTCATCCACGTGATTCTACGGGGACCAGTCCTATGCAAACCATTACATTCCACTCCCTGTCTCCCATAGGCTTGTAGCCATAACATAATGCAAAATGCATTTAGTCCAACTTCAAAAGTCCCCACAGTCTATAACAGTTTCAAACTTGTTTAAAAGTCCAAAGTTCAAAGTTCTTCTAAGATTCATGCAGTCTCTTCACTGTAATCCCTATAAAAAAAAAAAAAAAAAAAAAAAAAAAAAAAAACCCATATCACATACTTCCAACATACGATGGCACAGGATCTACATTACCATTCCAAAATGGAGGAAAGGAATCTTAATGAGGAAATACTGGACCAAAACAAAACTGAAAACCAGCTGGGGAAATTCAAAACTCTGCATTACCATATCTGATGTCAAAACATTCTTCAGATCTCCAACTCCTTTGTAGACTGTAACACACTTCTTTCCCTTCTGCTAGTTCCATTTCCTGTTAGCAGATTTCCTTAGCAGGTGTCCCATAAGCGCTGGCATCTCCAGCATCTTGGGATCTCCAAGGCAATCCAGGCTTTACCTTCACAGCTTCACTCGATGGCGTTTCTAGGCCTCCATGCAGGAACACCCTGACATATGCTTGGTCACAGCAGCTTTCCTTATCATGGAGGGAGATTCCATAACCCCTTTCTTCTATCCTTGACTCTACATCCAGAACCATGTGGCCAAAGCTGCCAAGTTCCGCTACTTGTGAGGTCTGGAACATGGCCCACTCGTTCAATTATATCTTCACCTGCTTTCTGTTTTCTATGGTTTCCTTTGTAGCTTAAGTTTGGCTGTTGTGGAACTTGATCTGAGACCAGGATGGTCTCAAGCTCAGAGATCCACCTGCCTCTGCCTCCGAGTGCTGGAATTAAAAGTGAGTACCACCACACCTAGCTCTAAGCTTTTCTCATTGGCCTTTATATTTTAAATGTTAAGTCCAAAGATCTCTCATCCGTATTACATTTTGATCTTAATAAAACTAACAAGTAATTAAACAAACATTTCCTAAGTACCTACCGTCTGCCAAACACTAGTGGGGTAGAAACATGAATTTACTTTATAGATGAAGATGCCACTAACCTAAAGCCACATCATTTCCAAATGAAATGATTTTACATTTACTTGATAATATAGCAGACCAGTCTAGTTTCAATATATATTAATAACCTTGTCTATAGGAATAGAATTGCTTGGTATGCATTAAATTATTGTCCCTGCTAATTTATCAAGAGATTTCTAAACAATAATTAGTAGTATAAGACCAATAATTTGCCTTTCTATTCTGTCTCACAAGTTCATTTCAAAAATATTTAGTATTTATACATGAGTGTGAAACCAGAGGGTGTTCATATTTTTGTTTTGTTTTTAATTTGTCTGTCTGTGTGTGAGTGTGTGTGTGTGTGTGTCTTCAATCATTTTTCGACCTTTGATTTTTTGGATAGAGTATCTCACTGTACCCACAGTTTGTCATTTCAACTAGACTGAATAACCTTGGAACACTGCAGTTCTCTCTCCTATCGTTCTCTGTCTCTACCTCCGAGCCATGGGATTACAGACATGCACTGCCCCTCCCAGCCTTTATGTAGTCCCTGAGGATCTGAACTCAGGTCCTCATGCTTAGGCGCTTAATGAATAAAAAGAAATAAGATGGAAAAGGAAAGGACATGACTGCTCCTGGGTATGGTGGAGGAGAAAGGTTATTGTGGATATGTGGGAGAGCATAGTCAGAGGCAGGGACAGAGACGTCTGTGAGAGTCCAGAGTAGACATGACCAGGCTGAGCTGGGCCATGTGGAGAGAAGGGGAGGGGAAGGATAAGGGAAGAGGGGAGGCCAGGAGGCCAAAGGTACAAAAAGGGGTAACCAAAATGTCTGAATTATATAGGGAAGAGCCTTTGAGGCAAGAGCAATCCAACCCCTGGGCTTGAGAGTCCAGGGTAGAGGGCAAGGTATGCCAGTCATACACTGTAACAGGTAGGGACTGAGGAACGCTGGGAGAACCTGGCAACCAGGTCCACTTCGACATGTTAAATAGGCACCTCAGCTATTTGACAGACAGTAAGCATCACCCCACCACCTGCCGTCTTCTCAGCCCCCTAGGGAATGTTTGGATAGCACTTTTTCTTGCATAATTTACCTCTCTGTAGGCAATGAGTGTTCCAAAATATGTAACTGTATCGTAAGAGATTTAAGGTTTTATTATATTTTTGGCCTGGATGTAGCATGAATCTTAAAAGTTCTTATTAATAAAATCAAACCTGTGCCAGGTATTGGGGTGAACACTCGAAGGTCAGAGAGACAGAATAAGCCACAGCTATCTCACCTCACCGGACCCTCAGCTGGTCTTGTTTCCTCAGACTGGGTGCCCCGAGCCCTCATCCAGAATGGGTCTCAGCTTAACTGCTGCTAGAAGCCTGAAAACTTAACCAGCCACATGCTTCTCCAGGCCAAATGCTTCTCCAGGCCAAAGGCCTCTCCAGGGCAAATGCCTCTAGTTTCTGGTCCTCACGCCTTATATATCTTTCTGCTTTCTACCACCACTCCCTGGGATTAAAGGCGTGCTTTCTGGGACTAAAGGCGTGGGTCACCATGCTTGGGTGTATCCTTGAACACATGAATTTCTGCCTCTGGAATGCTAGGATTAAAGGCGTATGCTACCACTGCCTAACCTCTGTTTCATATTGTGGCTATTCCGTCTCTGACCCCAGATAAGTTTATTAAGGTACACAATATTTTGGAGAACACAATACCACCACATTTCCTCTCTTTTTGTCTAAAATTAAAAAAGCTTATAACTAATACAAAAAAACTATATCCAGTAAGTATATACAATATACACAGTCAAGATTACATTAACGATGTCTAGTCCATGAACATTTGTCAGATTCAGACAAAAAACTCCACTATATATATATTAACAATGTCCAGTCCAGTAACATTTGACAAATTCAGACAAAATTTTTCATTACTTATCCTATTTAAAACAAGTAGTTCCTTTTTAAAAGTAGATTCCATAATCTCCCTTTTTATCTTATCATATTCATATTCTCTCTTTTTTCTTTTCATAATACATTCAGTAGTCTACCTTTATGTCTTCTCCTTTTTCTTTTCAGTGTAGATTCAGTGATCTACCTATTTATCCTATTTTTCTTTATCTTTTTTCTCAGAGTAGATTCAATGATCTATCTCATATCTATTTTCTCTTTTTCTTTTTTCTTTCTGGGGTGAAGATATCTTTAGGGAATCTTGAAAAGAAAATTTTTGGGTTAATTGTCAAGTCCTGTAACATTTGTCCAGTCTTTGCATAATAGGAAATTTCAGGGCTTGTCACAAGTCCTTGTTTGAGTAGTCTGTCAGGCTGGATCATCTCAGCTAGTCATCTCAAAATTGTCCTAAACAGTTTGTATTCTAAAATCAATCTTTCCGTGGTGTTAATCAGCTTAATGGCTTTACCATAGTCCTTGTGGAATCATCATTGTGGGCTCCCGCCATCTTTTTGAAGATTTCAAAGTCGATGTAGTCATGGTTCCCTGCAGACCTTTTTTTTTTTTTTTTTTTTTTTTTTTTTTTTTT
>CABHPH010124632.1:903-13133 GCA_902168325.1 Peromyscus nudipes
TTTTTTTTTTTTTTTTTCTCTGTGATTCAATCTATTCCCCGTTGTCTTAGATTTTGAGAGGCCTTTAAGATCAAAGCGACAGCCAGAAGCAGGGGTGGACAGGAGCCCAACCCAGCTGGCTAGCTGGACCACTGCATCTTTCATGCAGGCCTAAGGCCACAGAGGGAGACCCCGATCTCAAACCGGAACAATAAGGACGAATAGACAGATCGAAGCGTTAGGAAAAAAAGTTTGAGTGGGAAAATCAGTCTTTGTACGGGCATCAGGAGTTTGCATTTCTTTCCTTTTCCCTCCCTTCTTTGCATTGGAAAGATGGAGTTTCCTATAGCCCTGTTGGCCTGGAACTTTTTGGGTAGCTGGGGATGACATTAAGCTTCTGTTTGCCTTCCCCAGTGCTGGGATTCCAGGCATGCACCACCACAACCTTGTTTAAGCTGTGCCTAGGATGGGACCCAGGGCTTTGTACTTGCTGGGCAAGCACTGAGCCGAGTTACGCCCCCAGTCCAGGGAGTACTTATGCATTTTATTACTTGTAAATTGCATCATTTATTTGTTTATTTGCTTGTTTTGTCTTGTTTTTTTGAGACAAAGTTTCTCTTTGTAGTTTTGGTGTACTGGATCTCGCTCTGTAGACCAGGCTGGCCTTGAACTCACAGAGATCCGCCTGGCTCTGCCTTCTGAGTGCTGGGATTAAAGGCGTGTGCCACCACCACCCAGCTTATCTTTTTTTTTTTGAGACAGGGTCCCTATGTAGTTCCAGCTGCCTCTGCTTTCCCAGTGCTGGGATTAAAAGGCGTGTGCCGCCACTGCCACCAGCAGCAAGATTTTTTTTTTTTTTTTTTAATGTTTGAGTGTTTTATCTTACCTGTATTTATGCTGTGCCTGATGCCTGTAAGAAGCTAGAACTGGAGTTGACATGGTTGTGAGCTGCCATTTGATTGCTAGGCCTCAGCCTCTTCAGTGCTGGAGTTACAAGGGAGTCACCATACCCAGCTCTCCTTCGTGTTTATTCAAGAAGAAGCTCAAAGTTGCTTTTCTGAGTCTGACACTAGATGAAGTCTTTCAGAGTTCAGTAGTGTGAGGTCAGAGTGGCTTTGGGTACATGCCACAAATAGACATGAGTGGGGGGTCATTGCAGAGGAACCAGGTTCTAAGGAGCAGATGATGTTCAAAGCATAAGTGTAGTGTTGGGGAGAGCCATGGGAAAGGGTCACTTAGCTGGATATCTAGGGAATTCCCTAAGCGCACGCAGGTGAGGTGAACAGCTTGAGGTCAGTAGGCATGACACAGTCCAGACACATACTTGGTGTAGTGGCTCCCAAACTGTCTGGACACACTGCTGCCTTTGTTAGTGGTGCTGCAGGAATGCTGGTTAAAGCCTCAGGTGCCTTAGCACAAAGCTCAGGACAAGGACGCCAGCTTGAAGAAAGCACATCATTTAGTGTCCCCATAGAGTGTTGAGTCTTTGTTTCTGGTTTGGTTTTCAGGATGAGTGATGGATGAGAAGTATGCATAACAGAGCACTGTCCTGTGTGGGGGCAGTCACTGCCTTCCTCAAGAGCAGTTGTATGGTTGGCCAGGGAGTCTGGAGGTGCCGTTTCTACTTGAGCGGTGTCAGCACTGGGGCCTCACCCTTACTTAGTGTTAAGCAGACTTGTGAGGGAGAGTAAGTGAAGAGAAGTTGTTACTTAGAAGAAAGCTGTCAATATTTGTTGCTAATGGAACTTGCTGATAGAAACAGAGTTTGGAAAACTTGTATCTATCAGTATGAGCTTGACAGAGTCCTAGTGTTCAGACTGTTCTGAGATGAGCAGTATTTTATGAAATATATCTTGTTTGTTTTTTGAGACAGGGTTTCTCTGTAGCCCTGGCTGTCCTGGAACTCACTTTGTAGACCAGGCTGGCCTTGGAACTCAGATCCACCTGAGATCCACCTGCCTCTGCCTCTGCCTCTGCCTCTGCCTCTGCCTCTGCGTCCCAAGTGCTGAGATTAAGGCTTGTGCCCCCATGCCCTGTGAAATGCATATATATATATATATAGTGAGAACCATCAGGAACTGCTCAAAGAGCTGGTAGCACAGTGAACAGAAGGGCATTGAACATTCTAGGCAAGTGTTTTACCACTGAGCTACAGCCCTAGCCTGCTGGTGTGGTTTTGGTGAAACAGTCCAACTAACATTGTTTGAGATAGGGTGTTATGTAGCCCAGTTTGCTCTCATATTTACTAGATAGCTGCCTCCATTTTCCAAGTGTTAAAATTATATTTTGCTTGCCTCAACTCAATCTTAAACTACCTCTTTCAAGGAGAGAGCTCATACCTGTAATCATACTCCTGAGGCAAATGCAGGAGGATTTGTGCAAGTTGGAGACAATCCTGGTCTAAGTAGAGAGTTCTGGCCAGCCATGACTACAGATTTTGAGATTCTGTCTCAAAAAACAAAAAGAGAACTGGGCAAGGTGGCTCACACCTTTAATTAATCCCAGGAGTCAGGCACTGGAGGATGTCTGAGTTTGAGGCCAGCCTGATCTACATAGTGAGTTCTTGGACAGCCAGGACTACATAGAAAGACCCTGTCTAAAAGATAAAAAAATACCCCCCCCCCCTCAAAAAAAAAAAAAAAAAAAAACCTCCCTGGCCCAGCTGCTTGAGAGGTTGAGACAGGAGGATTGCTTGAGTTGAAGAGTTTGAGAGCTCTGCCAGCATAGCATGATTCTGGTAACTTTGTGCAGAAGCCAGAAAGCATAACCCACATTATCTGAAACAGCCATTGAAGTGTTTCCTTACATGATAATAAATGCGTGTGTGGGGAGGTGGGGAGGTGGGGACGGTTGTCTTTCCTCCCATCTTACCACTGTAGAAGCTCTGTATCACTGTAAAGAAATAGGTACTCACGGGTGGTTTTGAGGTAGGTAGGTGTAGTGGTGTGTGCCTGTGATTGTGTGCACTTGGCAAGTGGAAGCAGGAGATAGGTTCAAAAGGATAAGCTTGCTCACCTAGGGAGTGCAAGGCCAGCTTGTGTGTGAGCCACCACAGCTGACAAGCTACTGGGTTTTTTGTTTGCTTGTGTGCAGTGTTAGGGAATGGAACCCAGGCCTGTGTTTTCTTTCTTCCTTATTGTTTTGTTTCGTTTTTTTTTTTTTTTTTTTTTAAATTTTTGAGACGGTTTGTCTGTGTGACAGCCCTGGCTGTCCTGGAACTTCCCTTTGTAGACCAGGCTGGCCTCAAACTCACTGAGATTGGCCTGCCTCTGCCTCCTGATTGCTGGGATCAAGGGTGTGCGCCACCACTGCGCGGCTAGGCCTGTGTGTTCTAGACAGACCTTCCACCAATGCATCCCCATCTCCATCTTAGCTACCGTCTTTACTATTGTGATTTGTTCTTACTTCAGAGAGTGGGACCGTGGTCGTGAGCGCCGCAGTCGGGGTGAATATCGAGACTATGACCGGAACCGAAGGGAGCGTTTCTCTCCCCCTCGCCACGAACTTAGCCCTCCACAAAAGCGCATGCGGAGAGACTGGTGAGGTGGCATCCCTTTCCTTGACCCTCTCTTGCTGCTGAAAGCTGGTTGCTTCCTTGTCTCAGTCACCCCACGCACCAGCGTTCTGTCCCTTTATCCCTTGGGTGAGAGACTCCGTCCTCCGTGTGCCCTCCTCTCTCTTCCTGTCCATGTTCTGGAGAGATGGTCTGGTTCTTTCTGTGTCTGACTTTTGTGTCCCCTACCCTCAGGGATGAGCACAGCTCTGACCCATACCACAGTGGCTATGACATGCCCTATGCTGGGGGGGGGGGGGGGCCAACCCTCCGCCCCCCCCCAGCCCTGGGGCCACCCAGACGTCCACATCATGCAGCACCACGTCCTGCCTATCCAGGCCAGGTAAAGCCGGGGGTTCTGGGGTGAAGGGAATTTCCAGGTTTCGGGGAGTGTCTGGGACTGCCAGAGAGGGCTAGCTAGGTTGTGGGTGCCTGTGAGGTGTAGCACTTCCTGCTTGGGGTGGTGGGCGTGTGGGCAAAGGAAGGGGTGTCTGACTACCTAGGCTCCACTCCCCCTCACAAGCAAGCCTTCCTGATCGACCCCCCCAGGCTGGGCAGCATTGCAGAGATCGACTTGGGCGTGCCTCCACCGGTAATGAAGTCCTTCAAAGAGTTCCTCCTGTCCCTGGACGACTCTGTGGATGAGACCGAGGCGGTCAAACGCTACAATGACTACAAGCTCGACTTCAGAAGGCAGCAGATGCAGGACTTCTTCCTGGCTCACAAAGATGAGGAGTGGTGAGGGCCCCTGCTTGTCTCCCCGCCCCCCCTTGCCCTGGCCCCTTTCTCTGGTCTGGCTGCAGGAGCTGCAGCCCTGTCCTCCTCCAGTCTCCCCAACATGGCACTTCCTGGGAGTGGGAAGGGGAGGGAGAGAGTGTTGGCTGGTGGGACCCCACCATCTCCCTTCTCCGCTGGGACACTTCCAGGCAGCTGACCAGAGCTCCTTAGCCTCTTGGGGCAGCGCAAAGACTGCGACCCTCGTGTTGGTGTGGGTCATTGTCGTCCCCAGTCACCAGGACCCAGTGTGGCAACCAGTGAAGCCAGACAAGAACAGCCAAGATCTCAGGGTCGTTTGACAGAAAAAAGAATTTGAGTTTTTTTTCCTTATGTGGATGTTTTAATTTTAATCAACCATCTTTTCCCCTCTCCTGCTCCTCCTCCTCATCCTCTTTCTGCTCCTCCTCCTTGAAAAGAGCCAGAACTGGGAACTACACCCGCTCATCGACGGAGCTCGGAGCAAACCCACCTCCACCCCCACCATACCCAGCCCATACATGAGCCCCTGGGCAGAGTGGCGGGGCCCGGCCAGGCAGACAGGCAGGGTACCGCTGTGCACAATGCAGTGGTCTAGCTGAATGTATTGCTTAGGCAGCTAGTCAGTCAGGGCCCCCACCGCGGAGGCCCGCGGGGGCGGGGCATCTAGGCCGGTCACCCCAGCCAGGAGCCAGCGGGCAGCCCGCCAGCCAGCATGGGCCCTGGGCGCCACTAGTTAAATCTTGAGCTCTGTTTGACCAAGCAGCCAAGGTAAAGATCCTGGAGGTGACGCCTGCGGCTTTCCTCTCTGCTCAGCCTGTCCTGTTCTGTCCTTGTGTGCCCCTCTGACTGCCCTGTGTGTCTTTGGACCGCTCATGACCTCTCATCTTTCTCTGTCCATGTCCTTGCTCTCTGCTGAACACTTCTGGTTTTGTCTTCTTCACCGTCTGTCTTTGTTTTAGATTTCTGGGCCCTCCTTACATTCCCCCATTTCTCTTTTCCTCATATCCCAATTGCTTCTGCTCTGGTTTCCTCCTACCCTCAGAGGCCTATTAAAATGTTTTCCTTTTCACACTCCACCCAAACCCTAACCCTCCAGCCCTCTTTCTCTCCCATGGGCCTATCCGAGGCTGTGCGGGCACTTGGCCTCACTCACCCTTTGCTCTTTCCTGTCCCTTCACTGCCTTATCATCCCACCAGGGAAGAAAGGTGTCCTGCCTTTTGGCCTTTTCTATCTGGTCCACTTCAGGTCTCCTTCTGGCTCCACCTGGGGTGGAGGGAGTTGGCGGGAACCTCGTCTGGGCTTGGCCAGGAGAGGGAGGTTCTCGGGGGCTCCTGCTCACGTAGCTTTCCTCTGAAGCATTGGGAATGGAGACGCTCGCACACTAGTGCTTCCCACAGCGGTAGAGCTGCCCTCCTGACCCTGGCCTGACCAGAGCCACGGTCCTCCTAACAGCTCCCAGTTCCTGGTTCTCCCCCAGATCTTTCCAGAGCATGATCTCTGGCTCCTCTGGCTGTTGGGTGGTTTTAGTGCACCCCTTTGTTGATTTTATTACCTTCTGTGGGTGTGAGAGGCTCTGCCCCGCCTTCCTTGGGCCCCTCCCCACAGCCTGGCCTGGGCCTGTGGTAACTGCTGTTTCTCCCACCCTGCTGATTCTTCCTCAGGTTCCGATCCAAGTACCACCCTGATGAGGTGGGAAAGCGTCGGCAGGAGGCCCGGGGGGCCCTGCAGAACCGACTGAAGGTGTTTCTGTCCCTCATGGAGAGCGGCTGGTTTGATAACCTTCTCCTGGACATAGACAAAGCTGATGCCATTGTGAAGATGTTAGATGCAGGTGTGGGCTTAGCGGCCCGGAGGCTTGGCTGGGCGTGGGAGCCCGGGTTCTTGGGTTATGACCTCTGCTGCTGTCATTGTAGCTGTCATTAAGATGGAAGGTGGCACGGAGAATGATCTCCGAATCCTGGAGCAGGAGGAAGAGGAGGAACAGGCGGGCAAGACTGGGGAGGCCAGCAAGAAAGAGGAAGGCCGTGCTGGAGCAGGCCCGGGGGACGGAGAGCGCAAGGTCAACGATAAGGAGGAGAAGAAAGAAGAGGGCAAACAGGTCACAAATGAATGAGGCGGGCTGAGGGAACTGGAGCCTCCACCTGGGGTTGGGGGGTCTGGGGGTCCTGATGCAGCAGCGGCAGCAGCAGGAGAGATCAGCATTCTCAGACCGTCTCCTCCTGCAGGCTGAAAATGACAGTTCTAATGACGACAAGACCAAGAAGTCTGAGGCCGACGGGGACAAGGAGGAGAAGAAGGAAGAGGCTGAGAAGGAGCCCAAAAAGGTGAGGTGTGTGCGTGAGGCCAGGGTGTGGGCGGATCCCGGGGGTCTTGACTGACCTGCTCCCGCTCCCACAGAGCAAGAAGCGGAACCGGAAGCACAGTGGTGATGACAGCTTTGATGAGGGCAGCGTGTCGGAGTCGGAGTCCGAGTCGGAGAGTGGGCAAGCCGAGGAGGAGAAGGAGGAGGCTGGTGCGTTCCGCTTTGCATGCTTCTGCTCCTTTGTTTTACTGCGTCCTGGGGGGAGGGGAGGGGGTGCTGCAGAGACAGTCTGGTGGGAAGGGGTTCTGTGGGGTGATGTCTGCTGTAACTGCTGCTTCACCCAAGTAAAGAACCCGGTACTAATTCCTCTCTCCTTCCTGCTCAGAAGAAGCACTTAAGGAGAAGGAGAAGCCCAAGGAGGAGGAGAGGGAGAAACCTAAGGATGCCACCGCCGCCGCCGCCGCCGCTGCCGGGCTAGAGTGTAAGCCCCGGCCCCTGCACAAGACATGCTCGCTCTTCATGCGCAACATCGCCCCCAACATCTCCAGGGCAGAGATCATCTCTGTGAGTGGGGACATCGGTCTTGGGGGCAAGGTTGGGGTGAGGCTGCCTTTGCCATAGGGAGGCCTGGTTTGGTGTGCATTGTGGTTCTTGGTGTTGGGGGTGAAGGCTGCTTCTGTAGGTTCTGAAGAGTGGAGATGGGGAGGGAGTCGAGTCACTGGCTTCTTTCCTTGGTTCCTGCAGCTTTGTAAAAGATACCCAGGCTTTATGCGAGTGGCACTGTCAGAGCCCCAGCCCGAGAGGAGGTGAGGAGCTGGACACCTTGGGATGGTGCGGAGACGAGGCAGTGGGTCCTTGGCTCCATCCAGGACTGTGCTGACAAGCTTTCTTCTGTAGGTTCTTTCGCCGTGGCTGGGTGACTTTTGACCGCAGTGTTAACATTAAAGAGATATGTTGGAACCTGCAGAACATCCGAGTAAGTGCTGGGCCCGGGATGCAGGGAGCATCGCCAGACCCTGCCTGTCCACCTCTCCCGTGACCACTTGTAGCCATGAAGGTTCACCTTGCTTCACTCGTCTGAGAGGCTGTGGGGTTGTGACCCCTCGGGTCCCCATCCCTGGGGAGTTTGGGTTGAACCACCAGGGTTATAGATAGGGCCCAGTCCTCAGGGGTGTGGTTTGGCCAGCTTGTTGATTGTGTCCTACAGCTCCGCGAGTGTGAACTGAGTCCTGGTGTGAACAGAGACCTGACCCGGCGTGTCCGCAACATCAACGGCATCACACAGCACAAACAGATAGTGCGCAACGACATCAAGCTGGCCGCCAAGCTGGTCCACACGCTGGACGACAGGACCCAGCTCTGGGCCTCAGAGCCCGGGACGCCGCCCGCACCCACAGTCAGTGACTCCCAGGGGTTGTGTCCAGTGCGCCCGACGGCGCCTTGTTTTCGCCTCCTTTTTCACCTCGGACCTCCTTTTCTTTCCTTTCTCTCTCTCTCTCTCTCTCCCTCTCCCTCTCCCTCCCTCGCTCTCCTAGTTCAGTAGTGGGAAGGGTGTAAAGTATAAAACAGGAGTTCAGTCTGTGACTGACTGAACAACCGAGATAACTCACTACCCCTCTGACCTGCCATCTGACCTCATTTTCTTATTTTCATGACCCCTGGGTCCCACCCACAACCTCCCTTATTTGCCCCTGTGGGTGGTATCTCCCCCAGCTCCCAACAGCAGCCTAGTCATTCTGGGCTAGGAAGGAAGAGCCTAGGGTTGTGGCGAGTGGTAGGAAGCACCTCCCTCCTGTGTCTCGGTTTCTGGGTTGATTTCTCGGCTTCAATGCCTGTCTCATCCCTTTAGAGCCTGCCCTCGCAAAACCCCATCCTGAAGAACATCACTGACTACCTGATTGAGGAAGTGAGTGCCGAGGAGGAGGAGCTTCTGGGGAGCAGTGGAGGGCCCCCTCCTGAGGAGCCTCCCAAGGAAGGCAACCCAGCAGAGATCAATGTGGAGAGGGATGAGAAGCTGATCAAGGTGCCGGTTCTGACCACCTGGGGTAGTATGGCCGAGAGGTGCAGGGCTGAGTCGTGACCTTGTGTCTCCTCCCTCAGGTCTTAGACAAACTCCTTCTCTATCTGCGCATTGTGCATTCTCTGGATTATTACAACACTTGTGAGTACCCCAATGAGGACGAGATGCCCAACCGCTGCGGCATAATCCACGTCCGGGGGCCCATGCCTCCCAACCGGATCAGTCACGGAGAAGGTACACTCCAGCTCCCCCAAGTCTGTCTGCTGTCCCCCCTCACCCCTGCTTCCAGCTCCCTCTCATCCCGCCCTGTCCTCCACACAGTGCTGGAGTGGCAGAAGACGTTTGAGGAGAAACTGACTCCGCTGCTGAGTGTGCGCGAGTCCCTTTCTGAAGAAGAGGCCCAGAAGATGGGTCGCAAAGACCCCGAGCAGGAAGTAGAGAAGTTTGTCACCTCCAACACGCAGGAACTGGGCAAGGATAAGTGGCTATGTCCTCTCAGTGGCAAGAAATTCAAGGTCTGGGATGTGCAGAGAATTGGTGGGTGGACTGGGAGGTGGCCTTGGGGCAGCAGGACCCCCTAAAGGACTGGAGGAGGCGTGTGACCTTCCAGGTGGGGATCTGGAGGGAAGGGACTGCAGTGTGCTCTGTCCTCACCCCCTCCTCTCCACCCAGGGCCCTGAGTTTGTGCGCAAACACATCTTCAATAAACACGCAGAGAAAATCGAAGAGGTGAAGAAGGAGGTGGCATTTTTTAACAACTTCCTCACAGATGCCAAGCGCCCGGCTTTGCCCGAGATCAAGCCAGCTCAGCCCCCTGGCCCTGCCCAGAGTAAGATACGATCCATGGGGGCTGCCACGTCTCTTGACTCCTTAGTCCCTGAGAAGGCGACCCCGCTAACCCCCAGGCCCTATTCCTAGAGTTCCTGTCACCCCCTGTCCTCCCCCGCAGTAATTCATGTTCCTGTCCATGTTGTACTCCCCCCAGGCCTGACCCCAGGACTTCCCTACCCACACCAGACACCACAGGGCTTGATGCCGTACGGTCAGCCCCGGCCTCCCATCTTGGGCTATGGAGGTGAGTCTGGAAAGGCGATGCAGGGGCTTGGTGTGTTTGTGGAGGGCTGCACAGCTTAGCTAGGCTGAGGTTGAGGTCAGTTTTTAGTTCAACCTGGGTCTTTCTCATAGCTGGTGCTGTCCGCCCCGCAGTCCCAACAGGAGGGCCTCCATACCCCCACGCTCCGTATGGTGCCGGCCGCGGGAACTATGATGCCTTTCGAGGCCAAGGAGGGTATCCTGGGAAACCTCGGAACAGGTGAGCGTGAAAGGAGAGGGACCAGGCTTCCTCCCTCCTCTGACAGGGACTTGTGTTCATCACACTCCTTCATTTCACAGGATGGTTCGGGGAGACCCGAGGGCCATAGTGGAGTACCGGGACCTGGATGCCCCAGACGACGTTGATTTCTTTTGAGCCCTTTGAGCCGTCCACTTGCCCGCTCTTTACATCATTGCCATCTGTACCCGACTACTTTACCCCATCAGCTGAGAATTGTTTTGTACGTTATTTTTCCTGCTAGTAAAAGCACTTTGGTAGTGTCTCTTAACTGTGTGCGGTACGCCTTTTCCCAGACACAGGCTGGACCATAGGTGAATTATACTAGTTTATTTTTATTTTGAGAACAGTGTCTTTCTCTGTAACCCTGCCTAGCCTAGAACTTCAGGCTGGCTTTGAACTCAGATCCACCTGCCTGTGTCATTGCCCTTGTTCCAGATTTTTGGTGCTGGAAAATACTGGGCACCTGTGAGAAGTAATAGGTGCCTGTCCCACAGTGCAGGCAGGGTGCGTTGATCAGGTACGTCTGGTCAAGCACAGGTTGTAGAAGGAATTGGAATCAAAGACGCTGCTTACCGTTCGCCAGCCCACCCACCCAGCAGCTTGCAGTTCACTAGGGCTCTTCGGAGTGCCCCAGTAGTGTGGGTCCAGTGTCAGTACATAGGTGTCCCTGCCTAGCCCCTCGCAGACTCCCAGCAAGGCTTTGGACTGAGCATCTGCGTCCCCTCCCACCATCACTGGGCCGCCGCCCTCCAGGAAGTGGGAATAGAGCCGCTCCAGTTCTCCTAGAAGTCCGGCTCCACGGGGCACGTGGCACAGGCGTCCCTGAGGTCCTCCGAAGTGTTCAAGGCAGAGGCTGGCCTCTACACAGCCAATCCAATCCCGAGAGTCCCGGAACCCGGGGGGCTTGTCGCCCATGTCCTCCAGGGCAGCCTGTATGGCTGCCAGCCCAGGCACGCCTGAGGACTGGCCCTCCGGCCAAGAGCACAGTGTCTGCAGGGTGCGGTAGCCGCATCCCCAGCCGCGGTCATCCAGGCCGTCGCAGCCGTAGTGATAGTAAAGGTAGTGGCCCGAGAGGAGGGCCAGGCGGGCGGGTCCCTGGCAGGGCAGAGCCAGGCCCAGGTGCACGTCTTTCAGCAGCTCCAGGGCGCTCAGTGGGGCAGCTGTCACCGAGGCGGGGCGAATTCCGGGTTCCCGGTCTTTTCTGGGGCTAGCTGCGGGCAGGGTGGGCGCGCGGACCCGGGGAACCCTCACCGAGCCGAAGCATGAAGCAGGAGGGGCGCCACGAATAGACACCGACTTCCGAGCCTTCGGAAAGACGCGGGCGAGCCCGACTTGCTCCGCCCAAGGGGGCGGGTCCAGGACTTGCTTCCGCCGGATGCTGCGGGCAAGGTGCATCAGTGTGCGCCAATCCCGGGGCTTCTGTTCCCCGCGTCTCAGTGGCTCGGTCCCCGCCCAACTTCCCGCCAGTCGCACAGACTCTAGTGGCTGTAACAGTTTATTGGCGGCCCAGAGGGGCGAAGGCACCGCGGGGAGGGGAGCTCGGCCCCAGACATGCAGAAGATGGGGAGCCCCGGTCGGGGGGAGTCGGGACGGGGTGGACAGGGCCTCGGGCTCGGTTGTGTTATATCCCAGCCCTTAAATAAATAGTATATATACAGCTAGGGGCTCGGGCAGGGCGGCGGGACCTGAGGCCCCCCCGGGGTCACAGGTCTGAGCAGCGCTCCTGCTTGCTGTAGTGGTCGAACTGGTTCTTCCAGTGCACCATGTAGGAGCTCCAGCGGTGGAACTCGGCCTTCCACTGGCGCTCCGCCTCGTCCAGCGTGTCTGCAGCCGGGGCGCCCCGCAAGAGCGGGAGGAGGAAACCGAGCAGGTCGGACAGTGAGAGGGGCCGTCGAGGGCGCCGCCACGCACGCCACGTAGGAGGCCGAATGGTGTGGTGGAAAGAGAACAGTGGATGATGATCCGGAGAATGAGAGCAGAGGTGGAGAAGGGCGGAAGAAAGGAGAGAGGAGGAGAGCAATGGTCGGAAGATGGAGGGGACGGACAGGATCGGAATGGGAGGAGGGTCCATGGGTTGGTGGGGGGAAAGAAGATACAGAGATGTTGGCGGTTATAAGCCCCGTTTGCTGGCTCTGTCTAGCCCCGGGTCCTTCCCCCCTCAACACCAGCCTCAATTTGCAAATGATAATTTTACATTAAAAAAGAAAACTGGTTTTTGAATTTTCGCTTAAACAATGGTGTGTAGATCCCTGAGTCTGTCTAGCTCGTCTCCGCTTGAGAAGGGAG
>CABHPH010124633.1:0-22800 GCA_902168325.1 Peromyscus nudipes
GGGGGGACTTTATGTTGACTGTAATTTACTTTTGTACAGTGTTTACTTTTATGAGAAGCACCCATAAAGAAAAAATAACCAGTTTATTACAGAATTTTAGGCAGAAGCCACTTAGAACAGCAAGTATCTTGACTGGTCTTGTGCATGTACCTGTAGCTTCTGTGATTTCATGTGTGTACAGTAGCCATGCTGTTAGTAGGTTCCTCATACCTTAGTGGGATGACTCCACACTCATAATGCATATGGGCAGCATGAATTGGGCTCAGTCAGTTAAAAAATATAAAAGAAGAAGATGAAGTTGATGTGATAAGAGGCTTTGTAGCCTGATATAACCATGTAACTTGATATCAATGAAATAGGAGCAAATTCAAGAGCTAGCATGCATTGCCATACACATTTCCAAGAGGAAAATCATGCCTGGTCCTGGAAACCTAGCCAACTCTCTGGGGCTAGGAAGTAATGAATCTTGGAGGAGAACCTAAACTGCTTCTTTACAAAAGAAGCACAATTCTTATCTACATTCCTAATATTTATCAATATACCCACTACTAAGTTAGCTCTCACATTTCATCAATGAAACTTCATTTTGCAACAGACGTAGACTATCACAGGAAGCCATACTTGATCAAAATGCAGAGAACGAGAGTCTGTGTGATGCCCATTCCCAATAGATAACAATCACAACGTAATTCCTACACCATTAGTGCTCAGGGATCATCATGGAAGTAGGGTCAGAAACATTGTAAGAACCAGAGGAAAGGAAGGTTGCTCTAAGATTGCATCTCTTAGAAACATCAGAGAAGCTACATCCATGAAGTCTTATCAACATGGCTGCCTAGAAAAGAAAGACCTGACAAAGGACAACACCAATAGACATGCTAACATGGAAGGGGAATCTCTCTTGGCAGGTGGAAGAGGAAGTCTTATCTCTAGAGAAAGAACAACAGGAACTAAGTAATATTGAGAGTGGAATAAATAGTCTTCTCCAGAGAACACACTGATTAGTTATCCAATACCATATTGTCAGTCCTCCAATCATAGATATATGAGTAACATTATGTGCATATGGACTGAGCAAGTTGTATTTATGTATTTAATAACCTCTCTGTCTATCTATATATACATATAAACAATTAAAGAAAAAGATGCCTCAAATTTGAGAGAGAGTAAGGGGGTGGTATATGGGAGGGATCGGAGGACAGACAGGGAGAGGAAACACAATGTAATTATGTCTTAATTTAACAAATAAAATAAATAAAATTAAGTAAAATAACAAAGAGCTAGTATGTGATTCATCAACATCTGTTGTAATAAGTTTAGAGAAACTCAAAAAAAAAAAAAAGCCCCATCATTCTCTTCAAGATTTTAAATCTCTAAGAAACAGCATCATCTTAGGTAAAGGCATACTGTTGTGTTTCAGAGATGTGAAGAGAAGATGAGAGAATTTACTTTTCATTAGACTTGTGCTCAGATGAACTTGGTTCTGTTATGACAAGCCAGATGAGCATCAACAAGAGATACTGAAGTCGAATTTCTAGGCAATCTCTAAATTTCCTCCACACATCAAGATTCTGTTATCTTCTCTCCCTCTTAAACATCATTTTAGGTTTTCTTTGAAACTTAAAAGTCACATTCATGTGAGCATTCTTAAATATTATACACTAGTGAGAATCACTATGTAGAGTAAATCAACTCACATTGGATGTCTACTCAATCAATTACTGTAAAAATTTAAACCTGGTGCTGAGAATAATTTTTGTCCAACACTGAATAATTCAGTCACTCAGAGAAGAGCCAGTGACATGAGAAGGGTTGGCAGAATTCCTCTGAAGAAAAATTCCAAGAGCAATCCAAAAAACAGATGGTCCCAAGATTAGATCACTCTGCCAGGGTTTCTGGGACATTTTTAATCTGGCTAGGATATAATCTGATATAAACTAAAAATTTGGTTTCAGGCCCAACTATAGGCAAAATCCATAAAAATAATTAAACTCATTCTGGCAAATTCACAGACAAACGTGTATTTATTTTAAGCTATCCTTATGTGCAGTTTTGAACTTAATTTAGCTCTTGTGATTTCCGCGAGGTATTAAGAAAACTGTTGAAGAAGTAGTAATCCCAGTTCATAACACTGGTTTTGCCACTAATTTCCTGTGTGATCCCAGGAAATTACTAGGTATCTCTAAGCTTAAAGTTTGAGGCAAACACTAGTATTCAATGAGTGTGCTTTCTTTACATAAAGACTAGGTTGATCTTGTTCCGACATTGATTCTAACTTCAGAAGTACAGAGTATAAGAGAAAACAGACAGTTTTAAATTTCTAACTCTTTAACAGGTTGGAGAATCAAAGGCAATGAAATGTGTGCATAAATAAATGATTAATAGTTTATCCTTTGATGTGAGGAATCTTTGGTCTTTCCATTTTTGTCACTAACATCTAGATTGTTAGAGACATCTATTTGTACTGTGTTCTTTTTTGAAACTGTATTTGTACTATTTTTCATGTAAGTATTTTTATGTATACGTGTGAATTTTGAATGTAGAGGAGAGCTCTCTTGCTTCTTTGGTTTATATCATAATCAGGAAGTTAGCATTCATTTAAGTAATTTTGCAGGGAGAACATACAATATATATTTTTGTTACTCTAGCAATATATCACAGAAATATATGACTACAAGAACTAAAAATATTTGGTAAACTCATTGTATATATTCACCTAGAATCCCTAAGATGAATACATATACTATGCATGAATATATACCAGTATCTATCTAGTATATACTTGGTATATGCATAAACACATATAATGATATTGCTGTTTGTAAAAATGCCAGGATTCAGTTCATTATGCTTTTGAACTAGGACCACAAACTTAAGATCCTCCTTCCTACCTCAGCCTCCCAAATGCTTGGTTTTCAAGGGGTACCAAGCATACTCAGCTCTTTCCTTGCCTGTTGACACTTAATTTTCACTTGACTATGAAGATGCGCCTTTAATTGAACTAATACATTTCATAGAAGCTGAGCACATTTTTTTTGTTAATGCTCTTAGGTCCTTTGTGCTCAGAGACATAAGATCCCAGATATGCAGTTTTTCACTGTATCACTCATCTGAAGTCATACCTACCAAAATCCGAGTCCTTTACTGACTGCTATAATCTGAATGCTTGTGTTCTTGCAAACTCACAATTGGAAAGCCAATACATGGTGTGAATGTATCCCTGGCAAGGTGAGGTATTTGGCAGATGACCAGGTTATGTGGTTAGGACCTGCACAGAAGGAATTAACATACTTATGCCTCTCCCCCTACATGGAAACATGCTTCTGGAAACCAGGAAATGGAATCCCCCTGACATTGACTCTACAGCTCTTTTGATCTTTAATAGCAACCTTTAGAATAGTAAGAAATAATTTTATGTTGTAAACAAGCTCTCCAGTCTATGGAATTTTGATATAGTAGTTCAGACAGGCTAAAATATTCACTAAAATTTTACTATGTTAAGTACATGAATATAAACATTAAAATGTACTTATGTACTCACAAATTATTAGCAAAAATTATAAAACAACTGTAGAAAATGCCTTAAGTCCACATAAAAAGTATATAAAATGTTTGTTGATTGCAAAGACTCATTTAACTCTATTAAATACATTAGATAATTAAGAATAGAGACAAACCCACATGTCAGTTGAACATGATCATTTTCCTTGATGTCTCTCTACATAACTATGACATTGAATGAACAAAATAGGACAGTGGTGGGGAAATTATAACACTGGAAATTATGCTGCTCATGTAGTATGTTATGTAATTTGATCTTACTTGTCCAAAAAATAAAGAAGTTTTTCATATGTCTATGTGTGCCTGTGTGCATGCTGGCATTCTTGAATAGCTATAAAACTCATTTAACAAAGACACTCTAAGTCTTCAGATTACAAGATATATAATCGTATTTCTAAAATGGTAAATATATTAGCTCAATAAGTGTGCATTTTCAATATAAAATATAACATAATATGTCAGAAATGTCAGTCTGATGTAGCACGTGGTGAATGATGTTGATGCAGGGGAAAGATAAAAGAAATAAAGTGTATTTACAATCTTGATTCTGGTCTTGAGGCTCAAATTGAGATCTTTAAATGACTAGGAACACTAGAATCTGTGATTTGGACAGACAAAGTCAGAACTACATTTTTCTTTTATAGATTTCAAATAAACTGTGTTATAGATCCTTATGCATTTGCTATTTGTTTTAGCTAGGATTTTTTCCATAGAATATTTAAATGATGTCTCCATTCCTGCAGCACCTAAAAGATTTCTGATGTATCCTGAAATAGCATTTATAACTATTTTAACTAAAACTCATCCCTACTCTGAAACAGTGCATTTGAAATTCCACACAGATTTCTAGAAATGCCTCTCTCTAGGCAAAAGACACAAGAAGACTGAAATACGATACTGTCCAGCAGAACTTTAGTGTTGACAGAAATATTCTGTATATCTCACATGTACCTAGAATGTAACTCGTCCTAAGGAAGAGGAAATTATTCATTTTCAGGGGGTTGACTTAACTACAAATACACATGAGTAGAAGCTACTTTATTGCACAGCATGTGTCTGGTTTCTGCATCGGAGGTTTTGTTGAAACATGGAAAATTTGTACGAGAGAGTAGAGAGGTGGGTTATCCTGTTAGCCTGCCATAGAAGAGCATGGGACAGTGTAGCTTGGCTCTCAAGGTCCTACAAATAAATCAGTGCTGGTGCATGACTTTCTCTGGATGCCTTACTTCCACTTCCTCCCACCCTTAGAGATAATTTTTCCTGTCTTTAAAGTCCAACTTGAATGCATCCTTTTAATGTTAATCTTTAGTAAGTTACTGTGTTCTTTGTAAACATAGAGATTAAGACCTCTACAGTGTCTCCTGTCTCCAGTGATTTTTAAAAGGATGCCATTCCACAATATTTATATTGTGCAGATTTAATTATTCATCATATCATTTGTAATATAACCAATAATTAGTGACTATTTAAATGACTGAACAAATGAAGAATTATCTAGCAGACTTAGCCTTCTCTTGAGGGAAAATTTTTCCTAATTTTCCTGTGATCTTCCCAGGGATACTATGTTATACTATGTTATACTAAGCAAACCTGTGTAAAGATGTGATCAAGCATACATCTGCTGGAAACAGTTTTTAAAGTGTAGCAAACATAGCTAAATATTGGTTCCATCTTGTTTTTATGTATGAGGGATTCTCTGAGCATACTATGTTATTCTTTTTCTTGATGAGTGGAAAATGTATTGCTGTTTTTCTAAGGAAGTTACTTGCTTTGTGGTAACTTTTCCTTTTTATTTTGCAGTTATGAATTGTGATAAAATTGAATATGCTTTATTGAGTTTGCTCTTATGTAGGGCACAGCATCAGATTGTAATGAATGAAAATTCTATGAAAAGCAAGGAAGAAATAAGTAACTTGGTATTCTACCATCAAATTCACTATGACATCAAAGACTACATTAAAAAAAAAACTAGTTCTTAAGGGAGATGAATGATTTCCTTTTACAGAACAATTTACAAGCTTTTAATACTTTATTATTTAGATTGTATTTCACATTTGAGAATAGTTAGATAACTATGTGTAGGTAATTAACTTCATGCAGCTCACATCAATGGTTTAGGAATAAAATATTAATATAAGTATAAATTATTAATATACTTCTCATATTGTATGAGTGAATTCTGAGCATATTTTTATGTATATGTACTAATTTTCCATGGAAATTAATACTCAAGGAAGGACCTGTTATAGCCTTGCTTCACACAGAACCATCACTTGAGAAAAATTTGATTAATAGGAGCAGTTTTGAAAGGTATTATACTTCAATTACAGCAGTTAAATTTCTAAAATAAAAAGTCTTTTTACTATATTCAACAATAAAATGAGTATATTATTTAAGCCTCCTCATTCTTTAGTTTTGAGTTCTATTGATGCAATAGTTTTTGAAATATGGAATAGTTTACAGTTGAATAAAATTTTAAAAGTTGACAACTGTTTTATTTTTCAAATGCCTTCAATCACATGTATTTTCATGGAAGAAGACTTCTTTATGAAACTGGATTTTGTTTTAGTATCAAAAGCAGGAAAATATGTGATCTCTCTTCTTCTTCCAATGCTTGTAAAAAATTAATTTTGAGAGTTTCATTCCATTTACTTTGAATAGTTTTCTCCCCACCTTCGACTACTCCCAGATTACCCCCACCTCTCTACCTACTCACATTTGTGTCTTTTCTCTTTCTGAAAAAAAAAACACAGAGAAACAGAGCAAAACTTAAACAAAAACAAAATGGCATCCCCTACTCTTATATTTACAGATAGGAGTTATGCTCTTGCTGCAGTTGACTTCAATCTTAAAAAAAATTATCCGTCCATCAGTGGAATGTAGAAACATGCCCCTTACATTTGCACAAGATCAATTTTCTCATTTCTGTCAGCACTAACCTTTATTCTGCCTTAGTATGAATCACATCCTCTTCCTTATCAATGTGTTTTAGAAAGTATACCATTATTCAATAGCAAAGAATACTTGTTCTTTCCTGGATGATAACAGTGTATGGATGTACTATCTTTCAGGAAGAAAAGGGTAGCTGTTGTATAATATTTTTTTGTCAATATGATATTCTAAACGAAACAATTGAGGTTAAATCAACACAGAGGCGATATGCAATTCAGTAATTATCATTAGGGATGGAGGAAAGTAATGATGGAAGTAATTTAGACTGATGTGAGATTTATCAGGAAGGCTGCTTTCAAGAAATGATGCATGAACTAGGATGCACAGGATCAGTAGGAGGCTTTCCTAGGAAGTGGGGAGGTCCTCACTGTGGGGAGGTCAAGGGTGATATACAGGTTATTGATGTCCGAGAACAGCAGAGAGATAATACCCCTAAAAGACAGAACTCAGTAGAGATCCTGAGGGATCAGTGGCTCGTATAGAATGAAAGGCAAGGTAAGGTAAGTGAAGGGAATTGGCTGAACTATTCAAGGTTATCTGGGCTCAGGAAAATAATTTTAATTTTGACTTAATAGCACCAGGCTGCTAACCTAGAAGTGCTAGACAAGGTTGTCTTCGATTTTTAAAAATGTGGATATTGTCTAGTAGGCAAAAGTTCATGGAGAGTTGAGGCTATCACCTTATTACAGAAGATAGATGATGAGTTCTTGATGTAAGGTGGTGGTTGTGGAGTGTGGGAAAATATGTACATTTAAATATATACTTTGGTGCACGTGGGAGGTAAAAAGAAGGGAACTCTGAGACAATTGCAACATTCTGTCTTGCAGATACTGGCAGCAGTAGAAGAATTGCCAATTTGTGGACATTGTTTCAAGCTAAATTCATGTAGCAATAGTTTGAGAGCCCCAGGATTTGATATGTCAATGATGTCCATAAGTGGATCCCTACATTAGACAGCTAAGTATAAAACATGAAGCATCAGTCATAAATGGGACATCCTTCACAAGACACAGGGGCCATCATAGAAAAGAGGAGGGAAGATTTTAAAATCCAGAGATCAGGTGGTAGCAGAGGGAAACAACGTCTTCTGGATATGACAGGATAACTGGATTGTCATGAACTCACAGCAGCTGGAGCTGCCTGCACAAGACCTGCATAAAATTGAGCCAGTCAACATTCTAGCGTGGATGGGGAAGGTGTTCATGAGCCCTCCCCTCACAGAAGAGCAATGAAAAGTTGATGGCTTCTGAGGGGAGGAAGAGTTACTTTTTTTTAAAAGGGTGTGTCTCCTGGTAAACCTCACTACAGTGGATGGTTCCACAACCAGGAATATATAAGCGGCACAAATTGGAGTCATAGGTTACAAAAAATAAAAAGGAGAACGTGAAACTGGAGAAGGTTGAGAAATGGTGCTATGTAGAGTGGGATTAAATATGATCAAATTGCCTGGGGAATCCTGTGGAAGAGATGGCGGAAGAGATTGTCAGGAAGATGGAGGATTAGCCGGGTGGTGGTGGCGCACGCCTTTAATCCCAGCACTCGGGAGGCAGAGCCAGGCGGATCTCTGTGAGTTCGAGGCCAGCCTGGGCTAGCTACCAAGTGAGTTCCAGGAAAGGCGCAAAGCTACACAGAGAAACCCTGTCTCGAAAAATCAAAAAAAAAAAAAAAAATGGAGGATGTGGAGAACACGGTCCACAGCATCAACTCAGCAGGGTGCCTATGGACTCAGAGCGACTGAAGGGGCAAGCATGGAGCCTCCCCCGTCAGCACCAGGTCCTCTGTGTATATGTTGCGGCTCTTAGATTGTTTAGGTGTTTTTGTGGAACTCCTGACTGTTGCAGCAGATGTGTCTTTAACTATTTTGCCTGCTCTTGGGCTGCCTTGTCTATTGTGAGGGCTCTTTGCCTTGTTTTATTGTATTTTGTTTTGTCCTGTTTGGTTGTTGTTTCTTGGAGCCTGTTCTTTTCTGAAGGGAGATGAGGGGGAATTGATCAAGGGAGGGGCTAGAAGGAGTGGAGGGAGGGGAAACTGGGGTTGCGATGTATTGTACGAAAGAAAAATCTATTTTCAATAAAAAAGAAGACAAATTCTCAAATAATTAATAAAATAATTAAAAGTATGATGTTCACATGAGAGTTTGGTTTGGATACAACAAATGGGTTATTTTTATAAATTTATCAGTTGATAATAATAGTAAATTAAGAATGTAATTCTTACAATCACCATTTGAATCTGTGTGCATATGCATATGTATATATGTATGTATATACCTGTTGTGAGGGCTATTCTTGTCAGGATGACTATACCTGGAATTAACGAAAAACTCAAGCTGGTGGATATACATGTGAGGGATTTTTAGTTAAGTGCATCATTTGTGGTAGGAAGATTCCCCCCACCCCCTTAAATCCATGTCACTTGAGGTCAGAATACTCAACTTGAATCTGGACCAAAGCTTTTTCTGGAAGCCCATATAACAGACAAGGAAGACAGAAGCTCTTGCTCTTTGCCTGCGTCCCCTCCCTCTTGGTGGTTAGTCCATTCCTTCACTGACCTTAGAGCCTACTTATTTGTGATTCTGGCATGTACTGAAGACCAGCTGAGACATCCAGCCTTGTGGACTGAACAACAGCTGGATTTCCATGAAGAGACAGTCATTATTGGAATAGTTGGACCATAACTTGTAAGTCACTTTAATAAATCCTGTTTATATTCTATTAGTTCTGTTTCTCTGGAGAATCCTGACTAATACACCTGTATGTATTTCACCTAATGGTTAAAATCACCTTTATAAAATAGTTATAATTATCGTTACTCTAAAACTAAAAAAAAAAAAAAAGAACCCTAAGGGATAAAACCAAACCAAATAAATTGTATAGAACCACAGTTATAACCAAGACAATATGTATCCTTCTCATACATAGTGCATGAATTGCCATTCAAGAAACATCTAGCTACACCAACATAAGAAGGTCAATTTATTATTTTTTGACTTTATGATGGTAAAAATGCATTCTCCTATAACCCTATTGGCTTCCACTTTCAGTACTGTAGCCCACCCACAGATTATATGAGATCTAAATGTATTGCATGCACTTAGGACCACTTATATTATCAATTTATGATGCATTTACTAGGATGTAGCCTCACTGAAGTTTGGGAAGCATCTATATTTTTCTGATTTTTATATCAAGTTTATGTTTTTTTAATTTTTTGGTAAATGATAAAACCTATTTGTCTATATACCTAATGATATACAACATGATATTTTGATAGATGTACATATCAGGGATTGAGGGTATGTCTTTATTTTCTCTGAGGGAAGTATTAGAAGCTAATTGCCAAATGATAAGAACCAGTTGTTCCCTACCCTTTTCTAGTTTAATAACTTTAAAATCCATCTTGAAATTAACATGTGAACATAGTGTACAGTTGATAGCAATCAATTATGCAGAGAGAACAAAAGTATTAACTAAGCCCTGGGGAAATCTAAAATATGATTTTCTAACCAGGAGACGTTGACAGATTTGGTGTAACAGTGGAGATCAAGGGAGAAAGCCAAGGTAGTCTAGAACCAGAAAGGTCATGAAACAAACAAGTTTCAGTCCCCCACTTTTAAAGAACTTGACTAGCTTTATTGTAGACCTTAGGCTGCTCACAAATAGATGCTAATTTGAATATAGAACTGGAATCACCATGGACGTTAAAGATCAATTTCTATTCCAATTTCTGACATTTTCTGGTTAACACTGGGGAAGTCATTCGTTCTGCTTATATTTATAATACTTTTAGGGTAAAGTCTCACGTGTCCTTTCTTTTCTGAGCTTATCAGTGTTTTTCAGAACTTGTAAGAGGTTCCCTCTATTTGCAGTAGAAGTGCACTACTATCTTAGTAATTGTATTATTGCCCACATTCACAAAGAAACTTGCGATGTGTAGCAGACGCCCAGTGTGGGAAATCAGTTTACATAAAGATGTCATGAACAATGTGTTTTTTAAAATATGTGGTGAGATTTACATGAAAATTAATACATAATAAAATAATTCAAGTTTCTTCATGGGACATTATTTTTTTATACCAATGCATAGTCTATACTATTTATACAAAAATATTTATACACAAGAGAGCACTGGATGTCCTCAAGAATCTGGCTTTTTTCCTTCATATGTTGAACTGGCAAGTCCTTTCTGTACGACTGTGTTTGACATTGGCATGCATATAGACATGTACATGCTACAACTGCTGAACAGGGTATACTCATCTGTAATTCCAAATGTCATTCACATTTAATCATATCCTTCTGTCTTCATGACTCTTCACGTACTCTCTTATGAATGCAGTTGCATGATCAAAACAGATGACCACCATATTCTAAGTATGGGGGGAATGGATTTCATTTGAATCAATGAGGAAAACACCTCTATATTACATTTTCCTCTATCAGATTTGTCTTATGTGGGTAGCCGTCTACTGTAGCAATAGGAGGGGGTTAATATATTCAGTTACGAATGTTAAGTTCGTTTATAATCTAGTTATAAAAATTCTGATGTAACAGGCAATGTAATGCTTAAATTTAGCTGAACAAAAGTGAAAACAAACTTTGAAGAGCTTGGTTAATGGAACAGGACTGATTTTGTCAATTTTACCTTCACTATAAATTTCAGTGTTGCAATTACGTGCACCTTATCTGTGGCAGGTCATTTGACATGTCTACTGATCAGTACTGTCAACATTAAAATGGAAATGAAAACACCTCCCTTGTAAGTCTAATGAGAAAAAGGGAGAAGATAATTGTCATGAAACTGTGGGTATACTACTTGACATAGTCAGGAGTCACTGCTTAGTGGCTAATTTCATTATGATCTTACTGCTGTTATTGTTTGCCTTGTCCCAAAACTGAAGAATTTTTAAAATTAAGTAATCAGAACTATATTTGATGTTTATTAACCACAGATGTTCCTTAACTGATAATGGGATTATGTCCCTCAAACAATATGTTAAATTAAAAAAATAAAAATATATAACATGACAAATAAATAAATGCATTTAATGGTTCAAGCTAATCTACTGTCTCACTTATCCAGAGGGCCTAGTCCAGTTCCATGGGGGTTCCTTTGCCATTGGTTCATAATTCATGCGCTTCCACTAGTTTGGATTGGGGGGAGGGCTGGGAGGTGGGAGGAGGGAGGACGGGGGAATCCGTGGCTGATATGTGAAATTAAGTTAATTATAAAATAAAAATACTATAAAAATGCATTTAATGGACCTCACCTAGTAAATTCTATAGCTTTGCCTTCAAGCCCCTTAAAACACATAATTGATTTTTATAATGAATTGAATTTCCTAATGATGATTTACAATGAACTATCTCATGTACATTATTTCACTACAATGAAAATGAAAAACAGAATTCTCTTTTGAGTGTATTTTCACACTATCCTCAGGTAAAAATGTTACACATTGAACAATGGTAAGTAGTCAACAGTCTGAGTCTTATGTATCAAATTTCAATAGGAGCTGATGTCAAAAGCAGAGAACCACTGGCTGGAATCATGGTGCACTACTGTTTCATTTTTGTGGAATTTCATTAAAAATCGTACTATTTGAGGTCAAAGAAAAATATGTTTGGTGATTCTTTTGTTATAACTAAGAAGTGAAAATCGAGGACATGTCAAATAAAACTATGAGGAGGTCATGGAGTGTTTTCTCAAAATGAGCTAGCGAGGTCCTTTACAGTGACCACGACAGCTATGCATTTGTTATTCATATGGCTTGTCAAGAGAACTGAAGCAAGAAATCTTATTGAATTGTCCAGATACACGGGCTTGAGCATTGCAGAAGGATTGAGAAATTGATACATCCAATGATCAAGGTCAAATGATTAGGAACTAGTCAGCACAGAAGCCCTTTGTTCAGCTGCTTGCAACACCACTTACATTGTTTCATTAATCTCTCCAGGTTCCATTTTCATGTTTTAGGGGGCTAAGTGTGAAGACATGCTATTCAGACACAGGCAACATCGGACTATCCCTGACATTTCACTGTTTCCGATGGTGCTACTCACTGCCTGAGTCTGTATTATTTAGATTATACCATGATTTTAAATAGCCTTTGTTTGATGGCTCCTTTCTCGGTTTTGTGATTATCTGTATGGTTAACCACAATGGTGTAGCTTTCTTCTATATTCCTGCATGATAACCTAACTTTCTTTTTCATCTGTGGCAATAAAGCAGAGTGGAAATGAATGAGTGAAGTCATTTTCAGTGACTTTGAAAAAAATCCACGTACAACTCCAAGCTATTGAAAATTACCACCACTACTGGGTTCACTGCTTTGGAATGCTTAAATATGAACACATATTGATAATTTATAGTTATCTCTATCTCTATCTATCTATCTATCTATCTATCTATCTATCTATCTATCTATCTATCTATCTAATCTATCTATCCATAGTAGACTTAAAACTTAACAGAACAAAAAGACCAAGGTAGTCTCTTAAATCAGTTGTAATTTCTAACATTGGTGCCAACTCTGATGTCTAAGGAAACTGGTCTTATTCACTTCTGTAAAGACAGCTGAGCTGGTTCAAAGCACCCCAATGGTTTTTCATATAGATACTTATGCTGAGTCTCTGCCTTCAGTGTGTATGACTCAGTTTGTTGAAATATTCAGCCTTCAGTCTACATTTGGATCTATGGTTACTTATCCTTAAAATGCAATTATATATATTTAATATTTAATATGATATATATACCTTTTCTTTTGCCAATGCCAAGGCTGTTTCGTTACATGAACGAAAGACAAATGGGGATAGCAGATACACATTTTTAGGGTATGAATACCATCTAATGACACATTTTCCTATGTGGTTCCAAGGATTCAGTTGCAGCACTTTCTTGTCACTTCTTAGTATAATCTTTTAGTTAAACATCAGCCACTGTTTTAACTTAGACAAATTTCTAATGGAGAAAAAAAAGAGAATTGCTTGTGGTGTATAAAATGCCATTAAATTGCTCAAGCATTTATATTTCTTTTAAAACTGTGACATGTAAAGGTTAAAATGGTTACATACATCTTAGCGCCTTAACTTTGCTCTTATACTTCCAGATAGAACAGATAAAGGTGTAAGTGGGCATAAGAGAAGAAAACAAAAAAAAAATATTGGAATTAGAAAATCGGTACTAGGTGATACAAAACCAAGTGCTGCTAGGTTAAGATTTTTAGAGTGGATAGGAATGAGCAAACGTTTTGTTCGAGAATACACACAAGAAATCAGATAAAGTTGCAGACATGAAACATACAGTAGCATGAAAACCCCATCAACTAAGATAAAATCACACAACTGATCACCATATTCTCAAATACATAAAACAAAGAGGAAAACACGTTTTAGAAAAGCTTGCTTCAAATTTGTTTCAAACAATTGCTGATAAAAATATTTGTTCTCAGGAAAACAATGCTTTATATTTTAAAATGGGCTATTGGACTACTTCTGTTAGAATCTGCCTGTTGATACAAATTAGCTCATGTATTAGGTTCAAGAAAGGTGAGATTTTTCTTGGCAACAAAACCAGCGCGTTCTGGATCCTGTAGACAGTGTGGTGAACTGAACACTTGTGCAATTATCAGCATGGCCACAGAAGACATCCATCCAATAGACCTGCTAATTATCATGGACGTCATTCTACAGGCCTGCATTGTGTCATCGTGCTTTATCCTATATGTTGTCTGTGATAGCTAACAAGCTTTCAATGAGAGAAGCCAGATGAAATCATTTTGTCTGGAAAAGTAACCTGAAAGTGAACAAAGGTATTATGACCAAAATTTTAAAGGTGTTTTTATAAGAAGAGTATTTATTAATTTAAAATACTCTGTGTTAACATCATATTAGTAACATTATCATAAGTCATATATTACTATAACATTAATATTTATGTTAATATGGTAATGTTACAATAACATTAATAATAAAGCAATATAATATTAAAGGAAGTGACTATTACATTATGTAAAAGGTTTAGCATTTTATGCAAATACTAAAATCAGAGGGCAAAGTCTATTTATAATATTACTCTTAGAGGAAAGAATATTAAGCACTAAACAGTGGCTATATTTATTAATAAAATGGATTTCCAATTTTTAAAATATTAATAAGAAGACAATTGCACTGTTCAGAGGACATATAATGTATTCTCTTGATATAATTGTCAACATATAATATGGAAACCATATCATTATGAAACGTGGCTTCTTTGAAATACCTCTAAGTAGCTATATAGTCATATGGATGAGCAATTATTTTAAAGTCCTTCATTTGCATTATGTTCTCAACTGAGCTATCCTAGATTCTATACAGCATAATGTTATCAATTCTGTGACCACCAACGCAACCTCGTAAGTGCTCAGTCTGTTCCGTGCAACTCTAGGGGGGTGAGTTGTCGAAAGTAGAATCATCTTGATAAAAGGAAAGGTTTACAGTCATTGCAAAGAGTCTGTCCACTGGTTTTTATATTATTAATCATACGTGCAAGCTGCCCATGAGAGATCAGGAAAACTCTATTAAGCTGCATGGAAATTAGAAGAGAATGTGAGGTCAACCAAGAAATAAAAAAAAAAAACTAGAAGCAGATAACAGAAGCAAAAATGTTACCCCTGGTCTCTAGAGTGTGCCTCCAGCCAAGTTATCTCACCATCCAAAGGCAAATACCACCATACTTCACACATTTTCAGACTTCTAGTGTCAAATCACTGGTGGTTTGCTCTAACATTAAACTCAATAAATGAAAATATGTAGTAATATCTCAAAAGCGTATTTTTTCAGTGTCAGATTTTATATTTTTAGTTCCTTAAGTCTCTATTAATTTTGATGTTTAAGAAAACTCGTGCTGCACTCAGAAACTATAAGGTTTCATTGAAAATTTGTATAATGAGAGTGTCAGTTGAGTTCATCATGGAACAGGATTGGCTGCTGTCCTAACTGCAGAAGACTTCCGCTTGCTTGTCCAAATGCCTAGCCCTGTACAGTTCTCATTTCAACCTTCTATTTCCTTTGTTGCTCTAGGGGAAAAAATCTGCCTACCTTATATAGGTGTTGCAAGGATTAATAAATTGCAAAGCACACTGAAAACTTTGGATAAAATATATTCTGACAGACAGAAGTATTACCATGACCACAAGTATCATTTCCAGATGCTGCAGATCCCAGGACAGGAGAGGAGGTCTGGAAATCTCATCCAGCTCGCCCACATGGAGGGTTATTGCCTGGCCAAAGAGTTACATTTTTGATATTTAAATAGAGGTGGGTTTATATCAAAGCCATCTTTCTGAGAGAGATTTTTGTCTAGACATACAACACACCTAAACTGGCTAAACAAAACACCATCACTCTGAATCTTGAAGACTACTTGCAGGAAGAGTTGATCTCTATGAAGAATCACAGGGGGAGCTTTGCCTTTTGAACAGATAACTCAAAATAATAAATGGCCAGCTTCAGTCGACTGGCTTTTTATGTAGTCGAGTGAGTTACAAATGCCTTGAAACTGGAGAAGTCCAATTGGAAGGATATTGAAGCTTGGGTTCCTGCTCTTAAGGTGAATGCTGGCAGGGTTTTTGTCTGGAAGGTTCTGTTTTAGTGGTGAACAAACATTGCCTTCAAGGAATTCAGTTTAAGAAACATGGCATGTAATAATAACATTGCTAAATGACTTGAATATCAGTAAAGACATAGGGAGCCCCAAACTATGAGTCCCTTGTGCTTACACAATTGTATGTGTGTCTTTTCATAATGATTTTTATATTATAAGGGCAAGGTTAGTTCAATCATAGCTTCCTAATTGAAGTTATTTAACAGTTTTCATGACTGCTAATGAGTGCCAATCTTACTTGGTTTACTCCATTGATTCTTTCTATTCTCAGTCTGTTCTCATTCTCCAATTCCATTGCTACTTTCCAGCCCCCAGGAAGACAAGCATCCCAACATGTGTGATTAGTGATCTTTAATTTCAATTTGTTCTCATAAAACCGTACAGTACTGTTATAAATATTCAAATAAATAAGTTTTTCTCTTATTTTTTTTCACATAGCATTACACTTTAAGTGTCTTTTTTATTGCTATATGGATATCTAGCCTGTGCCTCTAATTTCTTTGCAGTAGTCTATAGCACATACTATGCATTGCACAGTGGAATATCCCATAGCTTCCATTTCTTTAAAAAATTAGTTTATTTATTTTTATTGTATGTACATTGCTGTTTTGTCTGCATGTATGTCTGTGTAAGAGTGCCAGATCCCTTGGAACAGGAATTATAGACAATTGTGGGCTGTCATGTGGGTGCTGGGAATTAAACTCAAGACCTCTGTAAGAGCATCCAATGCTCTCAACCACTGAGCCATCTCTCCAGACACCAAGCTTCCATTTCTTATTGATCTGTTTCCCTAGGCACAGGCATCTACACCTCCCAAACCTATTGCTAGTACAAATACCACTGGGAGCACATTCTTGTTTGTGTTTCATCATAGCTGGCATGAGAAATTTTCCATGGTGTGCTTTGGGGTGAATTGTGGGGATATAGATGGTATGTGAACTTAATTGGATTAAGAAGTGCCTTGGATTGTTTTCCAGGATGGATGCATGGCTCTACACTCTGGGAAGGAGCTTTCTCATTCCCCACTGCTTCCAGTATTTGGCATTGTCCAGCTTTCTAAAATTTGCTACTCTTCTGGGTGTAAAGTGATATGTTATTGTTGTTTTAATTAGCGTGTCTCTTAATCCTAATAGACTGGGACACATGCTGTGTTTGTTAGTCTTTTGGATTTCCTACATTTTGAATTGTGTTTTATAATTCTGTCTTTATTATTCTTGTGGTTCTCTTCCCCCACACCCTGCTCCCCTGACTTTGTAATTGGAGATATAGTCTTTATATTCTATCTATAAATCTCTTTTGGGTTGTACAGTTTCAGGGATGTCTTCTGGGAATTTCTTATCTGTTACTTTTCCCACATTCTCCTCCCCTCATGAGCACATCTAAATGAAAGTCTTTTCCTTCAAAAAGTGAACATAAGTATTTCTTGAAACAAAGAGGAAACTGACATATGGGACTCTTCCCCAGGATGTTCATACAAGATGAACATATTGTTTATAGAGGTCGGAGGAACCATACCAATGAGGCACAACTAAAGAGAGCTGAAGTTGTTCTTCCTAATGTTGGAAAAAATAATTATTCTTGTAATATGAAAAAAGTTAGTTCCAGCTTATGCTGTTACTTGTGAGCTACAATATAATGAAAATATGAAATACCTTAAAAGCAAAAATTAAATGATTTCACTAAGTATTGAAAACTAGAATATTCTTGGAATATTTCAGCGTAAATTCATTACAAACTAAAGTTCAACAGTAGACATACATTATCAGGGTGATAGTGAGGGACATTATTTGAAAATTTACATTTATTGAACTTATTAAAATTGGTATTATTTTATAAGACAAAATTTTAACCCGAAGACTATATTTTAGCTATTCCCTTTTCCCATTCACAAAACATTTAGAGGACAACATTCAGAGAAAGAAAATTTCTGAAAAGAATGTTGAGTAACATTTTCAAGAGGGAAAACATTATTCTGTTTTAAGAAGGTAAGAGACTGGGGTGTAACTAAAGGTGATGGGTTGCCATGGTGCAGCAGAGCCAGCAGATGGAAGGAGAGTTCTCCACCTCTCCCTAAAAACAAGCATGCATTTCCTAATCTGCTGACTGAAAGAACTTTGACTTAAATCCACTGACTTCAGGAGTGATTCAGTTGGTGTCTTCAGACTTTATGATTATAGAGGATCAAGATCCTAGAAAAGTATACAATTCCCTCACTAATAACTTCTGAATGGTCTTATCATACACTCCCTTCTCAAGCCCTAATGGCCCGTGAAGCACTCATGTGCATAACTCAGATAAAATGACTTCAACTGATATGCTACTTGTACCCTCCCTGAAAGCCTTACATAGTTATAATTTATGCTTTATTATCTGTGGCAACAATACACTCAGTTTCTCAAACTTCTATGTCTTATTTTTTTCCTCTGAATTCAGCCTAGAAAAGGTCTTTCCCCCTTAGCATTTAGCATGTAGTAACCAGTGGCCAGAGTATCTCTAGAAGTTACATCAATGTACACTTAAGACCATCAGATATTTTGAAATTAAAGAACAATTGTCTATATTAAAATTTAAAAATGTATTTTTTCTTGTGTGTGTATGTGGGCATGTGCGTACCTGAGTGTATGTATATTACACCACATGCATGCATTAGCCTGTAGGGTCAGGTCAGAAGGAACTGCCTGGAGTTACAGGCAGCTGTGTGTGCCTATGTCGGGGCTTGGCACTAAACATAGGTCTTCTGCAAAGGTAGTGAAGTCTCTTAACTACTGAATCATTTCTTTAGCCTCTATTGAATTTTAAGTTAGGTCTCACTCTTCATTCTTCAAAACCGTTTAGCCCACTCCTTCCATGGCTAATTCACTAGCACCAGCAAAGCACTGCTCTTCAGTAATTCTCTTTGGATAAAGGTGTGCGTCCGCCTTGGCTTTTCCTTGGTCAGGTGACATATAGCATTCAATTAAGCAGTTTTACAATACAATGTGTCTAGTTAGTCTTAGCCATAGTATACCCTTTTTTTTATAGCTCTCCAGGCAAAAATTATCATTCTAGAACTGCCAAAGGGATGGGCAATGTGTGAGATGCAAACATGTCGTAATTTTAATTCTCCAGCAGCTGAAGTTTTCACAGTAAATCAAAACATCAGGGAATTTTATTTTTTTTAGTGTTTCTATTCTTTCCTAAACTGCAGTTTAAATATAATGTAAAAACTTAAAATTGTATCTAGACATGAGGCTATCCATTTTTTTGACATCTTGAAGTATCAGCAGAACTGGCCGGCGGGCCTTCACAAGCACGTTTACCACACTAAGATACAAGAGATAGAAACTAGGAGTTATATCTGTTCGAATTGTATCTTGAAGTGGATTCATGTCATCTCCCCCTTCCTATGTTGAGGATACAGCCCCAATACTTGTCTGCACAGTGACTAGTATTGCTTTTCTGTGGCACATGTTTGGCAGGGTATTGCTTGTCTAAGAGTGAAGCTTTGTATCACACCTAGGAGTAATCTTAGCTATCCCTGGAGCACAGTGATTGATAGAGCATTGACTAAAAGCTCCGAGAAGGCCCCTAGGAGCCCAGCTGAGTTGATTCTGTGGGTTTTCTTGTGGTGCCCTTGACCCCACTGGCTCCTACAATCCTTCCTCCCCCCATACCTGTACGCATATGAACATGAACACACACACACACACACACACACACACACACACACACGCAAAAAAAGAAAAGCCTTGAGAAAGTTTAAGATACTGGTTTCTGACACACTAGCTGGTGCTTCCAGGAAAGTAGACGCAATGAGGGGAGAGAGGCAGCTGTTTTCCTCTGAATAAGACAGAAAAAAATAATTGAGAAAGTAGTAAGAGAGAGTTGGATTATTGTGATCAAATTGAACCTACTGTACAACCAAATTTACCTGCCTCACAGATGGTTTTCCTGTTATATGAACTATTAAATTTTATTTTGGATTATTCTGATTTAGACTTCTGTCTGGTACTTGAAACTAACAGGAATTTCAATAAAACAGCATTAAACAGAAAATGTTGAAACTTTTCCTTTCCATTAGGAAGTAGTTAAAATAATATCAATTCTCTAGGAAAACTATGACAATGATGATAAATGGCCATGATCTCCAAGAAAAAGAACAGTCCTTCCAGGAGGTAAATTAGTTTTGCGGAAATAATTTAATTTTAACTACGTTATTTTAGAGATAATTCTATTAGCTGAATATCAAAAACACTTGATTCATAAGGTATGCTACAAGCTAGAGTCACAAGAAATCATGTAGTTATATTACTCAAAGTGACACTCATAGAAATGCAATTTACAGAAGTACTTAAAAATTTGAAATGGACTTATGTGAAGTGCATTTACATGGTGATATTTGGTGAGATGAACAGGAGTCACTTTTAACTTTAGATTATTGCATTGAATTCAAATCTTACTTAAGCAAATGAACCATAGAAAAAAAACTACATTTGTTATAAATATAGAATCTTGAATCAAATAGTGAGAAGCAGGAGGAAACACCTACATAAATAGTTGGTTTAATTGGAAGAAATAAACTGTCTTTTTACATATCTGTAAAATGAAAAAGTCTGATTTTTCAAGATCATTAAGAAGAAAGAAAGTCTTTTCTAATTTTATTAAAAGCTAGGCTACTTCCTCTTTGCTGCCCTCTTCGGAATGTAAACAGTCACGGTAAGTCAGAAAATGAATTCTGCCAGTTTGTTTTGGCCCCTAATGGGAGAGTCTTATGGTCCCAGAGAGGCAGATACTTATTTCCTCAATCTCTTACCTCTATTTTACACTTACAGTTTGTGATAAATTTGGCAGGAGTAGAGTGCATTGCCTAAGTCTATACTATTTCTTCTAAAAGTGGGGAGGGGGGTTGATAATTAGAAATGAAAATCAGCTAGGGAACAACTGTATGCTTGATTTTCAGGTTGAGTATGGAAGTGCAATAGCCCTCCTCCGATCGATTGATTGATGACATTTATTTATTTATTTATTCCTATGCGAAGGCTTGCAAACAACTCATAAAACCTGTTTTATTAGAATATAGTTGTCTGATCTTTAAATAATACCTTTTAATTTTCAGAAACTGCCTGTCACACCTGTCAGTCTTTTTAGGCTACGTATGTATAGGTATACATCCTCGTGTATGGACGTATATGAGTCATGCAATCATATAAGATGAGGCTAGCTGTCTTTCTCAGTCATTTTCATTTCTCGCCTTACCTGACGTTAAGTGCCAGCCTACCCTATGTGCCTCTCATCCTTGTTTCCTTCTCTCCCCTCTTCCTGAAACCGTTCTCACCATTTCACGATATAAGTGCACAGCCGTCAACAAGCAGTGGGCACTACTATCAAGATCCTACGTGGAAGTCAGAGGAAGAGGTGTATTTCATGCGGTTGGATAGGCTAGAAGGTAAAACAGCTTGGGGAATATTGGCACAACACAAAATTAAAGAGAGTCTATTTGAAGGAATTCTGTGGGCAATAAGTGCTCACTTGGATCTGAAAGAAGTAGAAGGAGAGGAGGCTGTGACGGAGCAAGGAAAATTACTCGGTGAATCCTAATGGGCACATGGCTAAGAAAAGACTGCTGTGGAATATGGTCAAAGCAATGTTAAAACCGTTATAGCGCTGTCATGCTAATGACAGGCTTCTATTCAAAACACCTATCTGAAGATTTATTTTTCCTTAAAGTAATCTAGAATGTTTGGTCTATGTCGTTGGTTTCCCAGTTTGGTAACTGCTAAGTCCTTTTCTATGTGCCCAGCGACCCTGGTTGAAGGACTGTCAGTGAGGTAGCCCTTGTAATGCAGTCAACCACAGTGTTTTAATGATGGCCTGTCTCCCTTGAACACTCCATAAATGTCTTGAGAAAACTACATTGCAGGGACAGCTATTTGTGGAGGAAAGTACATCTCTGGCACCAGAAGGCACTATTCCAGTCGTATCAGTTTTAAACAGCTTCAGATGGACTTTTTCACCACAAACCTTGGTGATCTCTTATATCAATTTCACCCAGGTCAGTAGGGGTGCCCTTCCCCTGGTGACGCAGCAGAAGACTTATTGGTATAAACACATGAACAGAGTCCTTGATTTTCATGAAGAAATATGAGGTGAATAGTGCAAACATCCCTTTTCTCTTCTTTGCTCCCTTTCTGGCTACATAGAGATGCTTTTTGACTCAGTTTTTTGCTTAAGCTAGAAGGTACCCTCTTTTGCTGCCCTTTAATGTTGCAACGTTAGTCACGTTAAAAGGCTTCTATAGCAAGATCATGCTTCCTTATTATCTTTATCATCACTGCAGTGGGTTGAGCTGGAACATAAGGAAGTAATGGTGGTGCTGTCACCAGGGTGGCAACAATGACTACCGCCTTGTGGAGGCAAAGGTAATGATAGGCGCAGTAGTGATGAGAATGCAGATGAACAAGTCCAGGGACTGGAGGAGGCAGAAGTAACAGGGAGTGGAAGAGTGGAATAGATAGGAGACAGCTTTAGCCCAAGTCACCTAAGAGTTCTGAGGTGCCTTCAATTCTTAAAGGGCCAAGGTCGCTGGCATCCTGTGCTTAAGAGCTGTAATACTAGTCACCCATGGGAGCTAAGTAGCAAGATGTTGAAGACCAGCTCAGGAGC
>CABHPH010124635.1:1701-17810 GCA_902168325.1 Peromyscus nudipes
TGTGTGTGTGTGTGTGTGTGTGTGTGTGTGTGTGTGCATATATGTTGTGCATGCATACACCGACCAGAGGTCAATTTCAGGTGTCACATTCCTGAGATGCTGTCTTAGTTAGGGGTCTATTGCTGTGAAGACACACCATAACTGTGGCAATTTATTGTTGTTCGTTTTTGCTCTTTTGGGGAGCCCGCCACCCAGCTCCCAAATAAATTACACATGGAGGCTTATTCTTAATTATGAATGCCCGGTCTTAGCTTGGCTTAGTTTCTAGCCAGCTTTCCTTAACTTAAATTATCCCATCTACCTTTTGCCTTTGGGCTTTTCTCGTTCTCTTACTTCTGTAAATCTTACTCCTACTCTGTGGCTGGCTGTGTAACTGGGTGGCTGGCCCCTGGAGTCCTCCTCCTCCTCTCTTGTTCCTTGATCTTCCTCTTTTTCTCCATATATATATGGAGAGAGAGAGAGAGAGAGAGGTATAGGTATAGATATAGATATAGATATAGATATATACAGAGAGTATATACCTCTCTATATATACTCTCTGCCTGCTAGCCCCTGCCTATCCTTTCTCCTGCCTTGCCACTGGCCACTCAGTTCTTTATTAGACCAATCAGGTGTCTTAGACAAGCACAGTATCACAGCTTCATAGAGTTAAACAAATGCAACATAAACAAAAGTAACACGCCTTAAAATAACATTCTACAACAGCAATTCTTATAAGAGAAAACATTTAATTGGGGTAGTTTGCAGTTTTAGAGGTTTAGTCCATTATCATCAAGGCAGTGTGTAGGCAGACAGGGTGCTGGAGAAGGATCTGAGAGTTCTACATCTTGATCCACAGGCAACAGGAAGTGTGCTGTGTCACTGGGTGTAGCTTGAGCATAGGAGACCTCAAAGCCCACCCTACCCTCACAGTGACACACAAGGCCATTACCTACTCAACAAAGCCACACCTCCTAATAGTGCCACTCCCTATGGGGGGCATTTTCTTTCAAACCACCACAGATGCTATTTACCTTGTTTTTTGAAAAAGATTCTCTAATTGTCCTGGAACTGGACAAGTAGGCTAGGCTGACTGGCTGGTAGTCCCAGGGATCAGCCAGCTTCTACTTCCCAATGCTGGGATGACAATAATATGCTACCACACCAAGTTTGCTTGTTTTTTTTTTTAATGTAGGTTCTGGATATTGAACTCAGATTCTCATGCTTGCATGGTAAACACCTTACCAGCTGAGCCATCTCCTCAGTCCCATGATAGGTAGGTCTTAAGCTTGATATATTGATAGTATAGGGGAGAGTCAGAATAGAAACAAACTTGAAAGTCAGTTCCCTTAGGTCCCCTGGAATAGAAGTTGATGGGTGATCAGAAGACTGGAAAATACAATTAAAATATAAGAACAAATTTTAAAAAAGACTTCAAGTGGAGATAACCTCCATGGGTAGAGAATGCTGTTTCCAGAAGTTAGAGGCTTTTAAGCAAGTACTAGGTGTAAGATAACCTCTGTAGTCATTGCCTGATGAAGACTCAGAGGCCCCCAGAAGAATACACACTATTGTCATTGCTATGGGTTACCCACCAGAACAAAGAAATCCAGATAGAATTGGACCAGAAGCTTCCTCTCTGCTGGTTAGCATTGATAGTGCCTGAATGTGCTGTGTAAGCCACTGTGGGAGGAAATGAAGAGGCAGATCAGTTAGCTGTAGCCAGCTGTGCTACACTACTGACCCTCAGACAGAACATGGCCTTTGGGACAACAGTGACATGCTATTTCTGGGACAACCAGGTACTTTGTGACTGGATTTGAGATCCATTTCATAAGAGAGAACACATAACTAATAGATACTATAAACCTGGTCAAAGGCCTGTGGCTGGTAGAGCATAGGCCCAAGGGGAAAACAAGGCTACCATTGCTTCCTTAAACAGATATGCCCAACTGCCTTCTAAGTATTCATGTTTATGTCCATAGACTGAAGGAGATAGCTAATGCAGAGATGCTTATCTGGTCAAAGTGCTGCGAATGAGTGGGTGATGAGTGCCCAGGCTTAACACAGAACATCTGCACCACCCTCCAATGACCCAGGGACCCTTGCAGAAGAGAGGGGAGAAAGAATTTTTGGGCCAGAGGATGAGAGAAGTATCACAAAATGCTGCCATCCAGATAGGACAGAGCCATCACAGCCATGGACACTTGCACAATATTGGGCCTTCCCACATTCTACCATGAATGTAAGAGGTGACCACGAAATGCCACCTATTTCTGAGGAGCTGAGGGCTGTTCATGGATGCTGGAGGAAGGTGAGTCACTTCCTCTAGTGGTGGCCACTGGGTGACTGGGGGGAAGAAGGAAAAATTTAGAGGGAAAGGAAGGGGGATTCCAGAGAGTAAGTGTGTGTGTGTGTGTGTGTGTGTGTGTGTGTGTGTGTGTGTGTAACTCTCCAAAGTAAAGAAAAAAGAAATAATATGTATGTACACAAAATGATTTTAAAAAGTAAAAAATGTAAATGCTGCACTAGTGAGTAGCAGAGGCTAAGTGGAGTTACGCAGACCCTTAGCCAGTGAGAAGGGAGTGTGTTGGGTCATCTGGACAGGGGGCCATTCAGAGGCCAGCAGAAGGTTCCTGAGCTCTGGCTACCTTATCCGGGGATGCCAGAGCACGGCTGTCATCTGCCAGCCCCGTCCCTCTGCTGCCCGCCAGGCACCCTGCCTCCCAGATCAGCTGTGCTTGCTGTTGTAATTAAACAGTTTACAGGAGCTGACGAAACAGGCGTGCCAAGAGCAAGAGTTGTTTCCACGAAAACTAAGTTTAGGTCTTTGGAAAAGCTTGTTCTGTAAATGGAAGTTCCTAAAAATACTCTCCGAAATGGATGTGGGCGGGAAGATTTTAAAAGCCTGTAGAGAGTCATATACATTTAAAAATACCTGCCCCTGCTTGAGTTCTCCCTCATTTTAAAGAGTGAAATTGGAAATTATAGACAATGTTCAGAGCAGGGCTTATATAAGAAAAATGACTGGGAATTCAAAAAGAGTTCATTTCTCAAAGGAAGCTTTCGGTAAGCCAAAGAATTTTGGGTGAATACATGACACAGGCCTTAAATTAAGATAAAAATGTTTACTGTAGCATTATGTTGTGTTTTAGGAGAATTATACAAAATCAAAATGGGTCAAATTTGGCTCATTAAGGGCTTAGATTTTACCCCAGCCGTGGGGAGCCACTGAGGTTAGGAATGGAGGGTCTGGTTTCTCAGATCATGCAACTTATACATTGGGTTTGGGGCTGGGGTGGGGTCAGAGTAAAAAAAAAAAAAGCAGTAAAGGGACCTGAGGCTGGGAGAGTCAGTAGGTAAAGTGCTTACTATGCAAGAATTTGGACCTGAGTTGAGATCCTCAGCACCCAGATGAAAGCAGGGTGTGGCAGTCCATGCCTGTACTCCTCGTGTTGGTGAGACGGAGACAGGATGCTCCCTGGGGCTTGCTGAGAGGTCTTCCAGCTGAATCCGGAAGCTCCAGGTTCAGTGAGAGACCATGTCTCAGAAAACTAAGGTGAAAAATGATAAAGAAGACATGTAAGGTTGACTTCTGGTCTCCACACAAATGTGCACACATTTGTATGAGCAAGCGCACGCACATATGTAATGATCACGTATACACACATGAATGAAGAAGATCTGTAGTCTAGATGTCCTGAGTAAAGAAAAGAGAAATGCAAAAGGGAAGAATAGAGAGGTCTTCAGGAAGCAGAGTGGCTGGGCTGTGATGGTTATGTCTGGGGTTTGTGGTCTGAGTGATGTCGATGGGGGGAAGGGATAGGGATAGAGATATCTGTGACAGCTTCATGGCAGGTTCGGTGCAAGCAACAGGGCCCGAATCAAATGCAACCGAGAAGAGACAGGATTGTGTTCTATGCACTGTGTTGCCAATAGACTCCCCTTCTTGCATTGTATTAGGATCAGTGTGTCCTTTCAGATTCCATTCCTGGATCTTCACAGTAAAACAGAACTGGTCGCCCAAAGGGAGCTGCACTCTACTCGGTTCAGAGCTTTGTGCACTAGCCTTGAGCTCATTTTCCTGCAAAAGCATGACTTTGTTCTTTAAAGCTTAAAGCCCTTTTTATTAGAAAACATCCTGAGGCCTTAGTGTCAGAGGGAATCCATATTTCTCTGCATTACTCCAGACACTGCCGTGGGTCTATGGGACCCCACTGTCCTGCAGGACCTTAAACCTTCTAGCATAATGCTCTGTGGAATCTTAGCTTGGGGAATATCAGCTTGATATTGATAATGCTGAGAAAAAGACGGATAAAATCTGCCAGGAAACTCTACAGATCTATCTTTACATAAAACACATGGGCTATGGCTCGTGTAGTGGGAGAAGGAACGAAGGGTCCTGGAGGGTACACTACCTGCCTGTAGGAGGGTAAGTAGGTATTTAGTACACATGGACCGGCAGTCAGCGCCCCTTCACTCCAGTTCTCTGTACTTGCTGTCTTTTTATTGATTTCCACTTTCTCTTAGGTTGTTGTGCCCCCCTCCCCCCCTCCACTCTTGTGTTTAATCATCTGCTCTCCAGCTGGTGGCTCTTTTAGAAGGTTGTGGAACCTTTTCCCTGTGTCTGTGTGTCAATGTCGGTGTGTGTTTATGTGTGCTTTCGTGTACACTTGTGTGTATGGAGGCTAGAGTCAAACATAGGGCTGTCTTTCCTAATCACTTTGTCGTGTGTTTTGAGACACTGTCTCTCATTGAACTCACCAGTGAGCTAGACTGGCTGGTCAGCAAACCTCAGCAATCCTCCTGTCTCAGACTCCCCAGTCCTGCCACCACACTGAGTTTTAATGGACGTTCTGAGTATCCACGTCAAGTCCCCACACATGCGCAGCAAGCGTTTTACTGACTGGGCACTCTCCTGGCCCCAGGATGTGGAACCATTAAGAGATCAAGACTAGTGGGGGAAAGTGGGTTATGGAGCCAGGCCTTGAGGCTTATTGTCCAGCCCCACTTCCTGTGGGCTTTCTACTTCCTCTTCTGCCAAGACGTGGGGTATGAGCGCCAGCTTCACTCCCTGCCACCATGCCTTTCTTCCTCACTCAAGCCATCAAGGTGAGCACCAGGGGAGGTCTCTGAGGATCTGCTGGCAGCCTTACCGAGATGATTTTCACTCTTCATTAAATCCAAAAGATAAGATTATATACCAGGGATCCAGGAGAGCCCTTAGTAGTGACAAACCCACTTCTCTGAGTGGTATCCAGCGTATTGCCACATGGTGGCGTTTTTTATGCAACCATGTCTCAGCTGTGGCTACCAGGCTGCGGAACAGATTTTCCCTGCTGGAAACCAACATGTTGCTGGAAGCTTGGTAAAGGTGAAAGACACTTCACTTTGCCCTTGAACTCTGCCGAAGTGGCCCCTGAGGCACAAAAGGCTTCCTTTTCCTCCCTTCTCCCCACCTCCATCATCCATCATTCCCTATCTACCAGCATCTCCAGTCTAATATTTCAGCCATAAAATTGGTATGATTTTGTGGTCTCAAAGGGTCCATTTTCCCTCAGGTGAAAAATTTCATGTGCTCCTTCAGACCATAGGTGAGGGCTACAGTGCTCCATCCTCCAAGGCCTCAGTGGCTTAGGGTAGCATGGGGTGGGAGTGGGGGCAGTTTCCAAATAACTCTGCTTTGAAGTGCATTGTGTATGGAGTGGGATGAAGTTCTTCTTCTCCAATAAAGTACTTATTCTTTTTACATCTTATATTAAGCTGGAGATGGTCTGGGCAGAAAGAGGATGGATAGGGGGAGCGAGGGAGACAGATAGAGAGAGAAGAGGGGGGAGAGATAAATTATTTTATGATTTTATATGTTCTTTTGCCCAAGTTACTCACTGAGTTCCAGGGCCCCAACGGCTTATTTTTGAGGGTTTCTTTGTGCCAGGCACCTGACAAATGCTGGAGGAATGTGGGTGTGATAGGCTGGAGGAGTCCCTGAAATGCTGAATGAGGTCAGTTATTACTGTGCCAAAGATGGAGGCTATCACATGGGACTGCAAGGAGGAAAAGTGGGGAGGAAGGGCTGTGGAGACAACCGGGGAAGGACACAAGAGGAGAAGAGGACACTCACAGCTGGGCCACCGACAGGTCAGAAACTGGCAGAAGGCTTCTCATAGAGCACCCCACTGAGCCCCATCAGCTCTCAAAGTGGATGTCGTTACCAAGTTGTACGGATGTTAGATTGCATGGCAGAGGAGGTGTCTTAGGGTTTCTATTGCTGTGACAGAACACCAGAACCAAAAGCAACTTGGAGAGGAAAGGGTTTATTTGGCTTTCATGTCCTGAATCACAGTCCATTGAGGGAAGCCAAAGCAGGAACTCAAACAGCGTTCAGGATCCCGGAGGCAGGAGCCGAAGCAGAGGCCATGGAGGGGTAATGCTTACCGGCTTGCTCCTCAAGGCTTACTCCATCTACTTTCTCATAGAATTTAGGACCATCAGCCTAGGGATATTCCTACCCACAATGGCCTGGGTGGGGGGGCCATCAATCACAAATTAAGAAAAGGCTATACAGGTTTATCTGTCTACAACCCATTCTTCTGGATGCATTTTTCTCAACTGATGCCCTCTCCCAGTTGACTTTAGCTTGGGTTAAGCTGAAATGAAACTAGCCAGGACAGAGGGATCAGGGTTTTAGATGGAATTAAGGTCCATAGTCCCCAGATTCTGAGATGGAAAGCTTACTGTGGTGGAGCTGAGCGAGTCCACTGTAGTCATGACAGTCCTTGTAAATGGAAGAGGGAGGCAGAAGAGAGAAACCTAAAGAGATAAGATGAGGAATAATTGAACTGTCTCTGTGTGTGTTGAAGGCAGAGGAAGAGTCCAGGAGGAATTATAATAGGCTCTAGGAAATGGAGTAGGCAGGAACCAGAAGCTCCATGGGAACTCCTGAACTCAGCCCTCTAGTGTCTTGGGTTTTGTCCAGGGTTTTGCCTGGAGAACCTGGGGGAGGGATGTCATCCTGTTTGAAGGGGCTCCCACTGGGTAGTCTTACCTCGCCCTGGGAAGCTCAGCTCGTGCAGATGATGGATGACGCAGGGCCCATGTGTGCTCTCTGCTTTATCTCTTATTGTGAGTGCCCTGGATTGAAGCTGCATCTCTCTCCCCTGAAATCCTAGTCAACCAATCAGCCACTCTCATTCAGTCACCACTTCCCAGTTTTTAGAACTTTGAGTTTAACTGGGAACTCTTTATTTTCATTTTTAAACTTGGTCTGGCAAGTCCATTGCATTTTATTTCTGTGTAGGCTGTACATCTTCCACCAGAGTTGTAAATTAACACATCATTTTAAAACTGCAGTACTTTCAGTTGTGCAGACCTGGGTTGAAATCCTGGCTTCACCACTTGGTGGCCGTGGACCTTCAGCATAATTTTGTTTTGTTTCAAGAGTAGTAACAATTTCTTTCTCTGTGCATAAAGATAAGCACTGCCTTCCCAGGAAGTATCATTACTGAGGTTTAATAAAATAAATACTCCACGGAGATTCAGAATGTGGGTGGGCATACAGTCAATCCCCCGCCTATGTTAGCCATCACTATCGTCTTGCAATCACTTTGAAGCACAGGCTTCGGTTTATTCATTCTCCTTACATGCCAGAGTGCAATGTCCATTAGCGTGATCTGCTCCTAGCAGATACTCGGTGACAGTTTGTTAAATTGCAGTGAATGGTCACTGACAGTGAGGGCGAGAAAATGTGTGTCTGCTCCCTTCAGCACAGCAAGGATGCCATGACTGATCTTAAATTCTTCATCCCAGTTGTAAGCTTATCTGTTTCCTGATTCTCACAAACAAAAGCTCTTCATGGGGTTTTTCTTCCTATTTTTCCTGAGGATTGTGCTGGTTAATACAGGCCTAGACATATCTGGGAAGAGGGAATCTTAACTGAGAAAACACCTCCATAAGATTGGCCTGCAAGTGAACCTGTGGTATATTGTCTTAATTAATTATTGAGGTAAGAGGGCCCAGACATTGTGAGTGGTACCACCTTTGGGCAGATGGTAATGGATAGTATAAGAAAGCAAAGTCAGTAAGCCATGGAGAGCAAGCCAGTGAGCATCACTTCTCCACAGTCTGTGCTTCAGTTCCTGCCTCCAGGTTTCTGCCCTGCTTGAGTTTCTGCCGTGACTTCCCTGAATGATGGATTGTGATCACACACATAAGTGAAATGAACCCTTTCCCCGGGTTGTTTTTGGCTATGGTGTTTTATCACAGAGATCACAGAAAACTTGCACAGTCATGGAGGGGAATGAGTGTTGGCAAGCGTGGGTCCACCTGTGGTGGAAGGAGGGTGAGGCAGCTGGTCACATTGCACCTGCAGTCAGGGGGCACCAGAGACAAATTCTGGTGCTCCACTCCCCTTTTCTCTTTTATTCACCCTGGGGTCCCAGCCTGTAGAGTGGTGCTGTCCACAGTCAGGGTGGCTCTTCCATCCTCGGGTTAAACTGCACAGATACACCCACAGGTTTGTATCCTAGGTGATTCTAAATTCTGTTACATTGACAAGGAAGATGAAGAGTCACAATCAAGAAAAAAAATGAAAATTCCTCCTGATGGGCCTCTTACTGTTTTATACATTGTATATGCCAATTTATTTGATATTTAGTTCCTCATTCCAGCCTTCATAACCTTGGGACTATGTCCATTTTTTTCTCTTCACATAAAAATGTAGTGGGCAGTGGCAGTACACACCCTTAATCCCAGCACTCGAGAGGCAGAGGCAGGCAGATCTGAATTTGAGACCAGCCTGGTCTACTGAGTGAGTTCCAGGACAGCCAACTAAACAGAGAAACCCTGTCTTGAAAAACAAACAAAAATGTAGAGCTTCAAAAATCTGAGCAAACCCAGTAGACTAGAATTTGATAACCTCTAAGGTGATAGGCAATACTTTGCTCTACCTCCAGCATAGGGGGAGCATTCATGATAAGATTAGCACAACACACCTGAACAGCAAGCCCATAGTGCATAGCAGGGCAGGCAGACTGGAACAGAGATGTGTCCCAAGCTTGTAAGACAAGCAAACAGCCAGGTTGGCCAGTGGTTGGTATCCATCAAGAGCATATGGGATGTTTACTTGATGATGGGTGAAGACTGCACTTATCTGTGAGTATTAAGATGAGTGTTTATAGATTGTTGCCAAGGATTACACTGGCTTAGTAAATTAGCAGTTGTAGATTCTCCTCCAATAACCATGATTTCAATGGCACCGAGTAGTTAGCTAGGTTTCCAGTACCAAACATAGTATACATCTTGTTAACTGATCTTAAGACCAATTAGAGAACTGTTGGTGACTGCCAAGGTATGTGTGGTATCACCGTGCCCTAGGGTACCATGCTGGTTGTTGATGCAGTTCATATTCATCATAGCTGAATAGAACTGTTGGGTGCCTTCCTCTTTGGGAAGCTTGCATGGCATCTCCTCGTACTGTGAAAGCTAGCCCCCATGGAGCAGGCTTTCAGGTCAGTTCCAGCTCAGGGGTCTTTGGGCCCTGCTTCTGGAGTTTGTGGTGTCTTCAGTTGGAGACCACTACAGAAAGCCACAACCAAGCAAAATGTAGAATTATGGAGCCCAGTCCCAATAGACACATCGACAAAGCACTCCTAATGCTCAGGGAACATTATGAAAGGGTGGTGGTGGTGGAAAGATTGTAAGAGCCAGATGATCAAAGAGTTTGCTATGAGATTATGTCTTCTAGTAACATCAGAAGCTACATTGTAATGGGGTAGGTTTCCGTCAGCACCACGGACAGTGCCCTCGCGGTTTCCTGCTGTCTTAAGTAGTTGGATCTGCATTTCCTCAAAGTCATCTTCTTTCAGAACACATACCTCTTTCCCCAGGCAGGGATCCAGCTGAGAGAGGCACCTAGCTAAGACCTCGACATGCGTAATGTCAGCCACTCCTAGAAAACTGACAGAAAAGGTGGAATGAACCTTTCATTGTCCTACACTGAAAACCGTCATTTCATTACAGCTCCTAGAGCAGTATTTCCAAAGTGAGGCCTCAACCACTCGCAAGGCCTAGAAGACAATAACATGACTAGCTGTATGGCAACTTGACACAAACTGGAGTCATTTTGAAAAAAAGGAACCTCACTTGAGAAAGTGCCTCCACTAGATTGGCCTGTGGGGGCATTTTCTTGGTTAACAGTTGATAGGTTTGGGTGAGCCCTGTTCATTGTTGTGGGCAGTGCCACCTTGGGCTTGTGGTCCTGTGTGCTATAAGAAGGCAGGCTGAGCAAGCCAGGGGGACCCAGCCAGTAAGCAATGTTCACCCACAGCCTCTGCTTGAGTCCCAGGTTCCCGCGCTGACTCCCCTGTATGATGGACTGTGATATGGAACGGTAAGCTGAAATAAACCTTGCCCCCCAAGCTGCTTTTGGTCATGGTGTTTTGCCACAACAGCAGAAACTTTGACTCAGACATAGTCACAGCAGCATTAAAAACGAAAATGGGTGGTGTGTGAGCAGAGGCCCAAATCTTTCACTGTTTAAAGGGGATGTGTATCTCAAACAGCAAAATTGGAGCAGGGTTTATACAGTGGAAAAGCAGAACTCCGCCCATGCCCAGGTTTACATGGAGATGGGCTGCCAACTTCATGTGGAGTCCTAGACTGCTTCTGTCTAGGAAGCGTCCTTCCTCTGCAGCTTTGCTCTCAGCAAAGAAGCAGGGAGGGAACTTGACCTTGCTGAGCATCTTGGCCTCACACTCTTTTCTTTGTGTGTTCAGAGGATATTGAGAGCGTTTCTGCCACACAGCCTTGCAAATGCACTCAGTGCCACAGAACTGTATACTTAGGAGTGCTCTCATCCATGGAAAGAATGTGTCTTCCCCAGGTTCATTTACTGAAACTTGGTCACCAATGTGATTACATCAGTAGTTGAGGGTTTGGGAAGCTAATTTTAGAATGAAGGCTCCCCTCTCACACATAGGATTAGTGTCTTTATAAAAGAGAGCCCAGCTAGCTGCCCCTCTCTTCTGCCGTCTGGAGACACAATGAGAAAGTGCTCTCTGTGGGCTGGGAAGAGGACCCTCATGAGAATGAACTGTCTGGTGTCTTGATCTTGGACTTTCCCACCTCAGAACTGTGAGGAATGGTTGTCCGTGTTTCTAAGCCACCTAGATCATGTTATTTTGATACAGAAGCCCAAGCTGATGCGAAATTTTATTTAAGAGTCTCATGTTCTGCTGACTAAGCTACTAGGGTCTCTGTGATGCTCAATTCTGTTTTTGCATGAAAATGTATAATCATCTCAGGAAATTAGATCAAAGGAGCCAGCAAGAAGGCTCAGCAGGGAAAGCTCCCACCCTCAAGCCTGACAACCCAAGTTTAATCTCTGGGCCCCTCAGGTTAGAAAAAGAAAACTGGTTCCTCTCTTCGTCCTCTGACCTCTGCACGTGCGTCATGGTGTGTACGTAACTCCTCTCCGCATGAAATAAATGAACACGTGATAACATTTGAAAACTGAAAGAGAAGGTGAAAGGACACTGATTCGTTATCACACAGAAACAAGCCACCCGGGAGTGTAAGATCTTAGAGCAGCAGCTACTCTGCAGGTCAGGATTCTGCTTGGGCAAGACCTAGTGAGGAAGTATCTCTCCTGTCCTAGGTGCAGAATGGTGCAGCAGGATCCATGTGCACTTACATGTCCCATGACTTCCCTTGGCTGGGAGGTTAACGTTTCTTTTCACGTAGTCTCTCTATTCATGCATGCTTACAATTCAGTAGTCTAACCAAGGTGAGGTATGCATGTACACACAAGCACACAGAAGCTGACTTCCAAAGGCAGAAGCAGAAACTGACAAGCCCCTTAAAGTCTAGGGAAGAGTGGCATGTTGTCTCCACTCCTTTGCACCCTTTGAGTTGAAGCAAGTCATAACAAGAACTGAGATTGGAGGTGAGGAGCAGGAAGGCAGCATGTCTTGGCTGGCAGGAGTCAAACACACATGGAGGCAAGGGTGGGGCATGTCTACTGGATTAGTTACTTTCCTCATTTCTGGGACAAAGCACTCAACAGGAGCAACCTAAGGAGGGAAGCATGGGTTCTGGTTCACAGTTTGGGGGTTTGGTCCCTCACAGTGGGGAAGGCACAGCGTGGGAACGTGAATGACATCACATCTGCAGTCAGGAGGCAGAGAGAGATGAATGCTGGTACTCAGCTGGCTTTCTCATTTTTACTCACCTGGAGACCCCAGCATATAGTGAAGTGCTGCCCACATTCAGGGTAGATCTTCCATTTCCAGTTAAACTTTTCTGGAAACGCTCTCACAGGCATGCCCAGAGCTGTGTTTCCATGGTGATTCTAAACTCAGTCAAGACAGCACTGGAGACTAACCATAACAACCGTTTTCTGCAGGCAATCCCCCACTTCACAGCTTTACACATTCCTTTCCAGCCCCTCACAAAGGCAGCGGGTGAGTCAGCACTCCGAGGTCAACTCTGGAACTTCATGTGGAATATAATCCCCAAGATGGGGCCTATTTCCATTTGGGGCCTTAGAGATGGGATGGGTGTGGACATGGGTGCACATGTCTGCTGGGGTCTCGGGGCGGGAAGCGGGCTTAGCATTTATCTCTCCACTTAAACAAGAAAGAAGAGCCAGACAGGGGTGGAGAATCAGTGGTTAAAGCATTTAACGTGTGAGGACCAGAGTTCAGATCCTCAGGATCCACATGAATGCCAGGTGAGGTGGGTGGGGGAGCCTGACTGTCATCTCAGCCTTAGAAAGCGAAGGCAGGGATCCTCCTGGTAAACGGGCTGGCCGAGTTAGCAGTGCCAGCCATGGTAAGCTCTGGGTTCATTGAGAGACCCAAACTCAATGAATGAGTCAGAGAGTGACTGAAGAAGACTCATGATGTCATCCTTGGGCCTCTACATACATGTGCATACACATACCTGAGCACCCGCCCACACATAGGCACCCACGTAACTCACCATGTATACACACATTCACATGAAAGACAGATAAAAGGAAGAGCCATGGCTACTTGTGACAAGAGTCGTAGGCATTTAGTAAGAGGCAGAGGACAGAAACTAGGTTGTCTGTATCACAGTGCATTCAAAACACACACACACACACACACACACACACACACACACACACATTTACTCACACTCATGCAGCAGGAAGAGGGCTTTAGAGACATATATTTAGGTCATGACATTATTTATGATTATTACAGGGAAAATTAATCCAATTTGAAATCTTAAGGTCGCAGGCTAATTTCCCACGCGGTGTTTCGTTCCAGGGGACTCGATGGATCTGCCCCGTGATTTCCCTTACTAACTGAGCTGTTGGTGACAGGCACTTTGAGCGCAGATTGAAGTCAGATGGAATTGACTTCTGAGGCCCAGCATTTCTAGACAGACTGAAATGGCTGCAGTGATGGGCGTGTGGAATCTTTCCACTACATTAACTGGGTTTCTGAGTTACTGGAAGGAAACCTGAGGCAAGGCAATCCGCACAGACAGACGTGGAAGAGGGGTGAGATGTGCTCTAGGCAGGGGCCTCTGGAAAGGCCAGCTCATCCTTGATCTGCTTGTCTCTGGTCCTGGAAGTGAGGCTGTGACAGGGTCAGGGCACACACATCTTAGCAGTACTACGAGCTCCATAATGCTTGCACACGACTTGGGGCACCAAAGTTGACACACCAAGAATAATGTGTGGTCTGTAAAAGGACACAGCTCAGCAAACACACTCAGCTGTACACACTGGCAGTGGTGCAATTACCTCTTCCCTAAGCACCTGAGGATGCGCGGGCACGTTCACATTTGGATGGGTGCACACGTGTGTACCTGCATGCAGAGGCCAGAGGTTAGCTGCAGCTGTTCTTTCTCAGACGTCACTCACTTTGATTTTCAGATGGTCACTGGCCATGGGGCTTAATGATTTGGCTAAGCTGGCTGACCAGTGAGCTCCAGGAACCTGATTGTCTCTGCATCCCCAGAGCTGGGATTGCAGGACACCAGGCTTGGCTGTTTTATGTTGGTTCTTGGGGTCCAGACCTAGTCCTTATGCTTGTACAACTAACACTTTACAGGCTGAGCTATCCACCGGTCCTAACCCAGCATGTGCATAACACTAGCCTTCTTCTATCCCTCTGGCACTCAGCACAGTCTGCACCATCCTGTCCATTCATTTGATCCCTGATTAGAGCAAGGGTCCTCACCAGCAGAGCAGAGCTGCTCAGTGTTGTTTCCAATGGTATGTAGTAACGGGTTATTACGTATTGAACAAATGAATGGAATAAAATGGAATTACCCCAGCTCATGACCAGAGAAAGGAGCTCCGCTTTGAAGTCACAGTGAGACCAGTTAATAGGTCTTGGAGACAGGAGACATGGAGTCCCAGCTGTCCCTAGTCCTGACATAATGTGGTGATCTGTCCCACCAGGCAAGGAGTTTAGATGCTGACGACAGATGGGGGAAAGAAGCTGCCTGGAGTTCATTGAAGGGATGTTGAGAATCTTATGGTTATTGAGAGTGCTGGAAACTGGCCCCTGGTACAGCATTAAAGATGACCCTGCAGAGCTGGCCTGGTGGAAGTCATGTTAAGCACCGACAAGCTTTGCTGCTTCTGACCCCAAGGCATTGACTTGTCTACATGGTCACTCTGGGAGCCAGAAGCCTGTGCTTCCTTCACTTGTACATGTGTTTTGCATGGAACCACACTCAGTCCAGTACCCCACCCCCATTCAGACACCCCTGGGTCAAATGCCTCCTCCAGCTTCAAGAGAAGGAGGACTGTCTGGGGTTGGATCATACAGCTCTACAGCTCACTCTTTCTTGTGCTAGGTGGCTTGAGTTCACCCGATCATCTCAGCCTGTGACTACTAGGGAAAGGGATGGTAATTTCTGATTTAGAAATAAGGACACCAGTACTCGAGAGAGACAGAGAGGCACCAGACACCACAAGAGCAGTCAAAGGCTGAACAGGAACCAATGGCAGATCTGAACTCTTTAAAACCCAGGTTCGGAAACCTCATCCACTTCTTCCCTCCATGTTTTCCTACAGCCTCGACTGTCTGAACCCTCAGCTGAGGGCTCACTCTTGTCTCTACCTTCTACAGCCCTGACTGCACCCTGGCCACCAATGTCATGTCTGAAATAGAAGCAGGAAGGTCCCTCTGTGACCCATGATTATCCAACCTTGGGCCATGGCCATGGCTATCTTGACCCACACCTTAGTTTTCTTATTAAAATATATGTGATAAGAACTGAATAAATGATGCATGGAGCATGCTCATTCCAATGTCTTCTACTGTCTTCAAGATGGTCATAACTACTGCTGTAGTTACATGTTCTGTTACTCTGGACTGTACCAGCCTCACTAGCCAGAAGCATGGATCACAAAATCATGGCTACCTCCCACAGCCTTGTTAGTGAACTGGACAGTCAGGTTTTATAAACAATATATTTGGTGGGGGCTCTAGCTAACCTGTGAGTTATAAGAGAGAGAGAGACAGACAGACAGACAGACAGACAGACAGAGAGTCTATTTTTGTGCTGTTAGAATAAACGGCTTTAGCAAACAGGTCCTGTACAAAGTGCTCTTTGAAAGCAGGTTCCTATTTTAGCTTAATGACATTCCAGCCAGAGCACAATGATTAAATATTGAAACAAGACTGGCTCTCGAGTTTCATCTGGCTGATCAATTTAAGATGAAGCAGCAGAAGGAAATGCAAATGTCAAATTACCAAATCTCCACAGAGTTATGGCCAAATGTCATGGGAGGCCACCTCAGCCGTGGGTGTTGTTCTGGTGATAAGGGTTAAGAGGCAGAGGGACACCACTAGTGTTCTTAATACACGCGTTGGCCCAGAATGCCGCCACTGCAGGAATGGTTATCCTTGCTGACTAACAACACTTACGCAGCAAAGATCACAGCTGGAAGGTCACAGCTGAAGGTCACCTGGCACAGTGTCCTCCTCAGCTGGTGCCTGGACAATGGTGCCCATCCTGTTAGGTGTCAGAACTTGTCTCAACATGCATAGGTATCTCCTTTCCTTCTCTCTCTCTCTATCTCTTTCTCTCCTTCTTCTTCCTTCCTTCCTTCCTTCCTTCCTTCCTTCCTTCCTTCCTTCCTT
>CABHPH010124636.1:0-14214 GCA_902168325.1 Peromyscus nudipes
CATGATCCCTTTTGTAGCAGACTGGGTAGAGCAGTTAACTCTAGAATTTAGGTTCACAGAGACATTCTAGATGGATGCTACAGAGGTCCAGATCAGAGATATAGCAGGAGCAAGTTCAGGTATGAGGGACCTCAAGAGAGGAGAGGAAGTTATGGAAAACTTAGGATAATTAGTTGAGGGGTACAGGTGTTCTAGAGGTGGAATCCTACCATTGCACTGTAGGAGGACAGCATGCCTCTACTCAAGGCAATTCTCACCTCTGCCCCAAGGGGAGAAGACTTGAACACTTGGTTGTCTAAGTAGTGCTGGCCTTATCTCAAAACCATAGCTGTAAAGGACCTGTACAAAGAGCTGTTATGATTCAGTAATAAAAAGGTAATTTTAAAATAAGCAAAATACCTAAATAGACATTGCTCCAAGGAAGACATAAAAATGGCCAATAAGCATATGACAATTTTCTCAATCGTTATGTCAGCTGGGAAAATATAAATCCAAGCCACGGGCAATTCCCACTTCAGTCACTAGAATGGCTAAACTTAAGAGAGTACTAAGAACATGAACTGGAACTTTATAACCCGCTGTGATAGAAGTGTAAGTTAAGAAGGCACTTTGAAAGAGTCTCATGGTTCTTCAAATGATTACAGTTGTTGAGTAATTCTGCCCCAGAAATATACTCAAGGGAAATGAAAAAACAGCCACATTAAAAAAAAATCAGTATACAAATGCTCCTAACATTATTGTTAATAATAGCCACAAAGTAGAAACCACCCAAGTTGCCAAGAGAAGAAAACTAACATGTATTGTGTGCCAATGGTGTGGTAAGCACTAAGCTAGGTTTTGTACAGTTTCTGTCAACCCTGATAACTGTATTGCCAAGTTTTGAATATTTAGGAAAATATCCATTAAAAATTTCTAAGTGTTGCCAGGCAGTGGTGGCACACACCTTTAGTCCCAGCACTCAGCAGGCAGAGGCAGGCAGATTTCTTGAGTTTGAGGCCAGCCTGGTCTACCCAGTGAATTCCAGGACAGCCAGGGCTGTTAACACAGAAACAGAAAAGAAAAAAAAATTCCAAGTGTCTTGTTCATCTTGATTAGTCCATTGTTCTGGGCTGATAGCTTAGGACCAGGCATTCCAGGAAAATACTTATTGTCTATAGATGTTCTTGAGATACTATGAAATGAAGGTAACAAAATGGGTTGGGAATGGCTCATCTGGATTATTTATAAATCTTCTGTGGACGTCAGTCTACCCAGTCTGCCACCAGCTTTCACTTCCTCTTCATGGTGTCTTTTGTTGTCTAGGCTATTACTCAAATTCTTGTATGTTGTAGTTCCTCATTGATAGGCTCACGACACTTGTGCATAGACTTCCTTCATGAATTATTGTTTATATTTGCGTCCATCTCTTCATTGTGTTGTCTTTCAATTACTCTACTAAAAATCTGTGTCTAGCTACTTGGGCCCTGGAAATTGATTTCTTCCTCTTTCCTCCATCCCGAGCCCTGCTCTGACATATCTGTTATAGGCTTTGTGAGGTCAGTCTGAAGTCCTTAGGGTTTTCATTCCACCGTTCACATTAAGGGAGACTCCTTTATTTGGGGTAGCAATGATAAATACTTTTTGGTTAGATATGCCTAGTTTCAAGGGCTTTTCTGCTACAGATTTCCCCAGATACTTCCTCACCTTTCTGAGACTCATTGAATATTTATGTCACATCTATTATGTGACAGACATTGCTGGGCCCCCGAGATAGAGTGATGAATGGATCCTGCGAGGCTGTTTTAATATCTATAAATTAACTGCAACCATTGGCACATTGAGGCACTTAATGAATGATAGATATCAGGTACTGTCATTTGGAAGAACGTTTCAGATTTAATTTCAAGTGAAAGTGAGCCCAAACACTGCATTTAAGTAAAAATGTGGGCACGGTAACCCTCTATTGGGGGTGTAAGGTAGAAATACCTGGAAAAGGGGAGCCCACTGAGTTAGCACTCTAAAAAGGATCCTAAAGAATGTAAGATTTGAGCTATGGTTCTAATTCTGGAAAGTGAACAATGTACTTCAGAAATACCATTGGTAACTAATGTTAATCCAGTCACCCAACATAGTTACTAACCACCAACTTCCTGCAGAGCTCTTGGACTTGGTGTGACGATTCGTGGTGTGTCTGTGAGTTTAAAAGGAATTCCTTTAGGCCATTCAGTTAAAAAATGCTAAAGCTGGACAGGAGATAGGACTCAGTGGTTAGGGTCACTGACTGCTGTTCCAGAGGACTTGGGTCCAACTCCCAGCCCCCATATAGCAGCTCACAGCCATCTAAGCCTCAGTTTCAAAGGGCCTAATGCCCTTTTCTGGCCTCCAGGGGTACCAGGCATTCACACAGTGCATAGCCAGACTTGCAGACTAAATACCCAAACACATAATTTTATTTTTAATTTAGAAAAATACTAAAGCTAAAGCTAGAACTGAGATTTTCTACTTAGTGTAGGAGATTCCTGTATTTGTAAGTATGTTTCTATACTCAGTTCCTGCCTCAGATCTAACCTGGACATCTTTCCTGACTTTTTAGCATCATTCTGCTGCTGTCTTCAGCCCTGTGTTATTCTTTGCACATAATAGTGTCAGATGTTAATGTGCGGTTGTTTGCTTGTGGCTTTTCATTGTCTAGTTCCCAAACTAGAATGCAAACTAGAGGGAAGAACTTGAAGTTTTATGTTCACAGAATACTAGGAAATTGCTTGTAATTACTAGTAGTTATTGTGTGCATGGCCTCTCCCTAGGCCACAGGAGCCTATATCAGCAATATACTTTATTTGTAGAATGTAGCCTAGGAACTCCAGCATAACTCAAAAGGCCACGACAGTTTTAGCACGAGGCATGCTCTGCTGTAGACAGCAGCTTTAGCCATCCAAGAACACTTAGTTACTGAGCAAAGACCAATGTCTTTGCTCATGAAAACCATACCTTCCCTAAGAGTGTGTTAGAGTCTATCCTTTGAAAATCAGCTCAAGTGGAATCACTTCTCATTCCAAGCAGATTTTGATCTTAGTATTTCCAAGATAATGACCCACACCTCCGTGAAGTACAATATTTGCCTTTTAAAAATGTTTCCATTTGCCCTCTCGGATGCTGGAATCAAACCTGATTTTTGGATCCCTCAGAACCCTGTACAGGAGTTGATGATACCTTATGCCTTTTCTACTCCACCAACTGGCTGACTCATGGAAGATCGTGTAAACACCATCTACTCTAACAAAAACATTGTTTCTCTGGGTTCTTGCTATTCCTTATAGACTTTTGAGGTATTACTTGCCAATGGTTTGGGGTTTACTTGCATTTTTCCTTCCCACAGGACACCAAGCACCTTGTGTTTCTGAATCTTTAGCATCCACAGAGGAACTAGGACAGAAAGCATTCCGTGAGTGGGTGCTGGGTTACTGACTGATGCTGAAGACAGAGTCTAGCTTCTTCAACATGCCTGAAGAAAGAACAAACCCAATCTGTCTGAAGAAAGGCTCCCTCCCTTGGCTTGGTCACTAGTCACCTTCAACTCTTTCAAGGTGTCCCTGGGAGGTGCTTTCTGGGGAACTAAATCAGCTTCTACTCCCATTGCTCTGTAGCACATAGGGGTAAAAGGGCTTAAATAAGACATCCCTGGGGCCGCTTCCTTTCATCTACAGATTAACATAGTAGTGTTTATCCCCTTCTTAGCCAGAAAAACCTTTTATCAGCTAACAGCTTGCATTGGCCTCTTTCAAAGGACTTGTCACATTGCCTTAAAGGGACCTGCTACAGAGTCAATATGTAAGGCATGATATGCTAGTAGTCCAAAAACTGTGATTTTTTTTGGGGGGGGTCAATGGATAGCAGTTTTTATCTCCAGGAAGGATAAAATTGGCTTGTTTGGCAGTGGAGAGTCATCAGCAGTTGGATGGCCCTTCTGTAGCCATTATTTTTACAATATTTGGAAGCGTTTATAAACACCAAAGCAGAACCTCTCCGTAGGGATTAAGTGTATGATCGTCTTTGGCACAATTATGTGCCAAGACCTAATATATCTTGACTACCACCCCACCCCCACTGCTGCCTCAAAATGGCAAAAAACTATATATTTCAAGCCCTAGCAAAAGACTCAAGTCTTCCATCACTCTAACTCAAAGCTTCCTATATCACTCTGTAGATTTCCACCTTTCACATTGGAGAAAAAGTCAGGAAGGGATGCCCTGGATACTCTGAATCCAAACGTAACAACCAATCGCTTGCAAAACCCCTCTGCGGAGATAGACTGCAAGTCCTTCACATTTTCTGTTAAACTGGAAGTGGTGACCAAGTGTCTGGAGGGCAGGCAGCTGATTTTTACAGGGCTGTTCAAACCCAGACATCTCTGGGCTAAACCTCCTAAGGGCCCCACCACTTCACAGCTGCGGCAGTTCCAGGGGAAGTGTCAAAAGACTTGGCCCAGGCAGGTCTACATCCTGTGAAACAGACCAAAGGACGTTTTCTTAGGCCCATGAGGCAGTGGTCTGAATAATTAATTACCCTAGCATTGTTGCGGAAGAGCATCCCTAGACAAGTCTTCAGCTCCTCTACCTGTATCTGCCAGCGTCAGATCTCGTCACACTGGTTTTCACTTGTGATATCCGTGCATTAGGGGGAAAAAAAAAATCTCTTTAGCATGTGCCTGGTTATAACGTGTAGCATTTCTTTTTTTTTTTTTTTTTTCCCCGATGAATGACGATGACGTCACTCATCCAGAGCACTGGCAGTCGCGGGAATCGAACTCGCCACCTCGGACGCCGCGGGCGGGCGCCCGTCCCCAGAGCCACCTCTCCAGGTCGCTACATGTAGCATTTCTTGAGACAGCGATCATCTCTACACAGAACCTAGGCAAAAACAGTACCATGAGGTGGTTCGAGTTTGGAAAGTGTTACACCAGAGAGAGAGAAAGCAGACATTAAACATTTGCAGTGTGCCACACAATCTTCAAGTCCCTTGTGTGTGCCCTGCAGCAACTCTGAAGAACTCACCCTCTGTCCCCTGTTCACATACGAGGGAGGGGCTTATTCAAATTATACAGCTGGCAAACAGCATGGTCATCGGGATTTGAACCCAGAGCAACTCCAAGTCCAAAGCTCACTCTTTCCTCTCTCCCCACTGTGGCTTCTTAGCCAAGAACTGGTTCTCTCCGTAGTCCACATGGGTAAACTGATGGCACTGTTAGTAGCCATCTGATTCATAAGCAAACTGACTAACAGAGAAGACGTTCAGAATCTCAGAAACCCAGCCTTTTTTTTTTTTTTTTTTTTAATTTTTGGTTTTTCGAGACAGGGTTTTACTGTGTAGTTTTGGAACCTGTCCTGGATCTCACTCTGTAGACCAGGCTAGCCTCGAACTCACAGAGATCTGCCTGCCTCTGCTTCCTGAGTGCTGGGATTAAAGGCGTGCGCCACCACCACCCGGCTCAGAAACCCAGTCAACAAACAAGAACTCATAAGTTCATTTAAATTCTCAGAATTAAACAAAATAATGACCACAGTCTTTGGGGAGTGGGGTAAAGGGGAAATAGAGCAGAGTGATAGGCCCGTGCATGAGATCCCGAATCCCCTCAGCTTCCCTTCCTCCTCCGCATCTCCACCCACCCCGTACATGAGATCCGGAATCCCCTTGGCTTCCTCCTCCGCATCTCCGCCCACCTGTGCCGTTGGTCACAGGTCAGTTCCTAATGGAGCAATGGCTAAAACTGTCTCCGTTTCCATCCTTCATGTCCTTTGCATGGGACCTGTGACGAGAGGGGCCCTTTGCTCATGGTAAGTCTCTTTCTTTTAACTGATTTTTTTTTTAACTGATCTTAAAAGCAACTCAGGGAGTAAAAGGATATGCCTGTGTAATGTATGAGAGAAGAATAAATAAAAAGATAAAATAAAATATTGTTGGAGCACAAAAAAATATTTTGAGAAAATAAAGAATACGTATATCCACGACAACAACAAAAGATATGCCCAAGGCCACATCGGTAGGAGGCAAATGTCCTGGTTGTACATCTACTTCTGAAGGCAAGTGTCAAGATATCTTCTCTTGTAGGAGTTTTTAAAATAGCTTTCAAACTTGATCTTCCTGGTTCAAGGCACTGAAGTCTGTAGCACATGCACAAGCCAGATAATCTACTACAAATAAATCTCACTCTAATGTCCTTCTGTGTGAGCTGCTTCCACGGCTCCTCCCCACACCCAGTATCAATCCTAGACTCTTTCTCCCCCCCCCCCCCCCCCGACCCCGGTTTATTTTGGTGGTAGGGTCTCATGAACACATCCTCCTGCCTCCTCCACCTCCAGGGTGCTGGGGTTACAGGCATGCACCAGCACTCCTGATTCGCTTGGTGTTGAAGACAGAATGCATGCTGGGCAAACACTCTACCGACAAAAGCTGCATCTGCAGCCCCAAATCCCAGTCTCCCTATGGGTGCCTGTAAGGTCCTGAGGGGATGCTGTTCTCCCTCACCTCATCTTCTGCTTCACCCCTTGCTCCTGCAGCATGAGTTTGTTCCTTTACCTGAAACGCCGAGTTCACCCCATAGTGCCGCTCTTAACTTCCTGTCCTCTCACCCAAGATGTCTCAAAACCGCGTTAGACTCCGTGTTACCACCCTAGTCCCAGCTTTTCAGCTGGTACTTCTGTCAACTGAACAACCACACCCTCCGCCGTCTCCGCTCCTTCAGATTTGCCTCTTATCTTCTTTTCTTTGTACGTTTTTGGATTTCGTCGTGTGTTCACTTGCCTCTGTCAATGTAGTAACTAAACCGGCGAAAAAACTTTGAACTGTCTTTTGCTATATATTCCACAGTACCCAACAGGTAGCATCCAGTTCATATGTACTTGTGGAACAGATGAGTGCATTAACCTTTGAACTCAATTCTATCTGAAGCAAAGGCTTCGATCACCAATACACTACCATCTTTTTTTTCACTATAAACTTATGTTTTATAGGATTATTTCTTCAAAAATAATTAAGTTTTCTAGAACATGCTTTTACTAGTATGTATATTAATGCCAATGTATTTCACCATATTAGATAGATATATAGATATAAGTAAATGAATCATATAGATATAGGTACACAGAGATGGAATTATTTTACTACATGTACATACACATGTATAAATAAACTATTTCTCCCATTTCTTATTTTTCTTCTAACAAAACTAATATTAAAGAGCAAGGTCTGGCCTTCTAACAAAATTTAAAATTAAATATTAATATCAAAATTTAAAAGAATGCAAACAATAATTAAAGAATGAATAAGTAGACTCTATTTCATATATTTATAAAACATAAAAGTTGACATGTTTCTTTTGTTTTGGGGAATGGGAGGAGAGGAGGGAGGGGAAACTGAGGTTGATATGTAAAATAAATTTTAAAAAATGTACTACAATCTTAAGGTGGATTGAATTTTGAGCTAGACAGGTAGAGCATGCAGGAATAATATCTGGTGTCTCTCTTTGAGCCATTTATAACATAGTTGTGGACCCAGACTCATTTGTTCTTAATAATAATAAGTACAGGAGCTGGAGGGATGGCTCAGTGGTTGAGAGCTCTATTTGTTCTTCTAGAGGGGCTGGGTTCAATCCCCAGCAACCACATGGCGGCTCACAACCATCTATAACTCTGGCCTCCAATGCCTTCTCTAGCCTCCATGGGTACTGCACACATACACATGGTACACAGACATTCACATACATATACATATGATGCAAAACACCCATATACATAAAAAATAAATTAAGAAAAAGACCCAGGCATAATAAATGCGGGTTGGGAAGAATGGCATTAGATGGCCTCAGAATGCCGCTGGAAGAGGTTGCTTCCTAGAGATGAGGGGACTCCATAGGAGCCTTGAGTGACAGGTGTCATTTAGAGAGGGAGAAGGGAAGACTGATTCTTGGATACGACTTAGTCGAGGAAACAGATCCAGGGGAGAATCTAATAAATAACGCACATTTTAAGGAATTCCAGCCTGGTGCCTTTGTTAGATCCTTTTGTGTGAAAAAGACTAGATACATTTTCGTGAGAAAAGGAAGCTAACAGGAAAAGAGAGCGAGAGAGATGGGAAAGCCATAGCTTCACTGCGTCCGACTTACAGTGATGGTTATGGCGGAGGCAGTGCACTGAGATCTGGCTGAAACGCACGTCAAGTGTTTACTGACCTTTTTATTCCCAGAGGTCTCCTCTCGCTCTCTACAGAAATGGGTCACCAACAGTGTGGCTCATAAGAGAAGAAGAACTGTTTGGAGAAAACTATGAGGCCAAAGCTGCCCTGACATGTCATGCCTTCCCAGGCTGTGAAACTGGTCAGAACTCTGGCCACTGGAGAGGAGATTGTGCTCATCCAAGAGTTCCTCAGCAGACCACAGCTGTTCTTCTCAAAGGTCGAGGTTGACATGTTTCCAATGAAGCCTGGTGGAGGGGTACTTGAGGAGTAGGTCACCAACTAGTGAAAATGGCTTAAGGTTAACATTGATACATTCAACCATACATCAATCTCTCCATCCATTTATCATCCATGTTCCCACCATCTATTCATCCATTTACCACTCATCATCTATCCATTTATCCATTCCCCATGCCTCCCTCCCTCCCTCCCATCCATCCATCCATCCATCCATCCATCCATCCATCCATCTACTATCTATCCCATCTATGCATTCATTCACCATTTCTCCATCTATCCATCCAACCATCCATCCATCCATCCGTCTTTCCATCCATTCACCAGTCAGCCAACATGTACACTACACCAAGAATCATGCCTATTATAAGAGTTATGATAGGTCCAGGCATAGTGGTGCCCACCTTTAATCCCAACACTTGGGAGGCAGAGGAGGGCCTCGGTGAGTTCAAGTACAACCTGGTCTACATAGCGAGTTCCAGGACAGTCAGGGCTACATAAAGAAGCCCTGTCTCAACCCTTCCTCCCCTGCCCCAAAAAGAGTTATAATAAGGATTACATAGTCTCTTCTACTTGAGGGGATCATAATCTATTTGCAAAGAAAGCCATGTGCAATTAACTTAACTGTCCACATTTCTAGGTCTAATTTGGATGAAATATTTATCACATACCCACATTTGGTCACAAAATGATGGTATACCCAACCCAAATGCTCCAAGTAGGGAAAGACCATAGTTACCTTCCTCCCTACTCTTCCCCCCAAGCCTCCTCCCTCTGCCGCTCTTCCCAGAAAGGTGATAATGAAAGATTGGCTCTCAACTGGGCCACAGGCAGGGAATTTGCATTTTAAAGTTTGACAGATATTTATAGGCCTTTTGATCTTCCTCCTCTCTACCCTCCCTGGCTTTGCTGCCCTTTCCTCCTCCACCTCCCCCACCTCCATTTAAGAAATGATGGTTCCGGGTCCAGAGGTTCTTGAGATTTCCATCCAGCTGCAAATATGGCAAATGCCATCTATTTATAGAGGTCTTTTCTCGCTTCCTAACACCTACAACCACTATGTATGGTTCATATTATAGCCCCCCCCCTTTTTTTAAGCGAAGAAAATGAGGCTCCAGTTAAATAACTCATCCTAAGTCTCTTGTAAGTGGGAAGAGAGCCCTGGGTTTGTGTGCCTCCAAACCTGTGACCTTGCCATTAAACCGGTCTTGTCCCCATAGGCCAGTCTGGTTGTTCTGGCCTCCTTAGCTAAAAATCCTTCCTGGAAAAGGTAATCCTGCATTCCAGTCAGCTCGCTGGTGTTATTCTGGAAACAGCCCAATAAACGTCACCGTCTGATTTATTCAGGGACAAACTTGCAGCTGTCTTTTTCCTTCGCAGGGCTCCTCTTGGGCCCTGACTGCTTTTCTTTCACACAAATTCCTGCACCCAACAGCTGCACGTTTTAGATGTGGAAGCTTTATCCACAAACCCTACTACCTACAGGATGGAGTCTGTCTTAAGACAGCCTGCCAGAAGCAGCAAGCTGAGCCTCAGACCCGAGGGTCACGTTTATCAGCGTACAGGTCTGATACATTAAAGTTGAAGACAAAAGAACAAGGCGTGCCAATGAATGCCTAGGTGGACTCAGGGCATCGCCTCATTCCTCAGTGCAAACCAGCGAGGAACAAGTCGCTGGTACCTTGTGACCTCGCTGAAACTCAGGGTTTAGCCGTAGAGCCAGAATCGGAACTCAGGTGACTATAGCAAAACCATTATGCAGGTGCTGGGTGACCTATGAAATGTGCCTCTGTGCTGAGAGGAAAGCGCCAACTCAATGAAGAGATCAATCCAGTCATTCCGTGGATTTGGGAGGCCAAGTCTGTAACCCAGCCCCCGCTGCATTCACAAGCACCCAAATCATATTTTGACCCAAATGGGCTCCCGTAAAGATCTGGGACCGCTCACTAGCCCACAAGCCTCTCCTAACACGCTCTGAGATGGTTGGTGACAAGTCAGAGCGATTTGTAAGTTCCTTAGAAAATCCCTAGCCCTCGACTCCCAACCCCCACCTCCACCCACTCCCAAAGAGGGAGACTTAGAAGTGCCAAGTTGGGAGGCCTAAGAGTCATTGCGGGTTGCAGAATGTTCCTGTTGAGCTTGAGAGATCAGGTTCAAAGCTTCCGCAGGCAGCTCCCTCCTCCTTTCTCATCTCCAATCCAAGGAAGGCTAGCTTCCCTTCCCCCACTATAGCGGCGGATTAATTCCTTTGGTTAATGCTCAGCTGGATGGGGGGTGAAGGAGCAGCTGGGCAACCCAGGCATTCTTTCTGCTCTCTGGCTGTGGACTCCAGTCCCACGGAAAAAGCCCCTGGGAGAGCTACCTTCCAAGAAACCAAGCACAAAAGAAAAAACTGGGGGTTGGGGATTTAGCTCAGTGGTAGAGCACTTGCCTAGCAAGTGTAAGGTCCTCGGTTCGGTCCTCAGCTCCGGAAAGGAAAAAAAAAAAAAAGAGCTGACCTCCCACGGGCGCACTTGGGTGCCCTACAAGCCTTCTCTTCTTGGCGATTCCCTGTCAGTTTTGATGCTGTGGCCCTGCACTCAGGCAATAGATGATGGTGGGCCAATGGCATCCAGTCTGACTCATGATGTCAGCCCTGGTCTAATCCCAATCACTCTTTCAGAAACCATAGCCCATTTCTGCCAAGATATTTTTATTGACCATCTATACATACCTGACTTCACTGTGCTCAGAAATGTTGCACCTTCACCTTAACTATCAATCACAGGATCTATCATGAGACTGCTTTTGAGCTGCGTCTTAGGAGATAGATGCCTTTGAGCTGTCTATCTCCAGAAACACTTCTGCATCTTGGTCTTACCCACTCTGGAGCAACTAGTTGACCGGCTTACAGTAATGTTTCTTATTGACCCTAGGTGGATTGCTGTGCTTGCTTGCAACCCAGCAATTTTCTCTTATTCGAAAGCACTCAACATTGGCATCAGTTCAGGCAGTATCTCTTAGCCTTTTTGGAGTTACACAAAACTTTTAGTACCTTAGTGTGTCTATAGGTATCCTCAGTAGTGAGATATACCTGATTTTTGTTGCATGACTGAAGCTTGTCTCTGACACACCTCATACTGAGGACTTCTGCTCTAAACAGCAAGCTCCCTTCCCTGGGGAAAACTACATCTGTTTCCCCAGGTGACCCCAGTACATAGTGAGTTCTGATACAGATAGAGTGCCATATGTTGGCTGAATTAATAATTCTAAAAAAAAAAAATGGTTAAGAACAAAGTCTGATACTACCTTGTAAAGGAAGTAGATGTTCGTCTGTCCCAAAGAAATAGCACTGAATGACCTTATGCACAGCTCATATGGGCCCCAAGGCTGCACTTAATAGGGCAGAAGTCAGAGCTGGTAGGTTAATATGACTGACCAGTCTAGAAGAGCAAAACACCTTGGGAGGGTATATCCTGGGTCTGATGCCAGGTATATAATTCTGAAGACTATGCACCTCAAGCCAGGGGCTCTCCATGTTGGCCTACTAAAACCTCATCTTAGTATGTTATAAAAACAGATTAAGGTTGCTGAGATGGCTCAGCCAGTTAAGGTACTTGTCAACAATTCTGACAACCTGAGTTTGGTCCCCTGGATCCACATGGTGGAAGGAAAGAACCTACTCAGTCTGTAAATTGTCCTCTTGCTTCCACAAACAGGGACATACACACACACACACACACACACACACACACACACACATACACACAATTATTATTGCATTGTTACTTCATGTAATCTTTAAAAAGTTAAGCAGGATTATTGGCCCACAGACTGACTCACGGAGTATTTGTTTTGTTTTGTTTGAGACAAGGTCTCAGTATGTTGGCCTTGGCTAGCCTGGAATTCATAGAAATTCTCCTGCCTCTGCTTCTCGAGTCAGCACTCGAGATTAAAAGTGTACATTATCATGCCTGGCAAGTCAAAAACCTAGAAAAACATGGAGAGATATGAGGGTACTGAAGAAGAAAAAGAGAAAAGGAAAATAGTTGATTTTGATTCTGTTTCATTTACCAAGTGTAACAGAATAAAGGATCTCACTCTCCTCCCTCACCCTGCCTCCTCCCTCTTTTTTTTCAAGCTATTCAGCCTTTCTAAAAGGCTTCTGAAAGCCTGAAGAATTTTTTTTTATTACTGTGCTATTGTTTAAAGCAATCACACATTAACTAGCAGAGCTCTCTCTCGCTCCCTCACTCTGGAATTGGCAGAGTATCACTGCGTACATAGCCTACATAAGGCTAGTAACCAGGATCTTAGATAGTAACTGAGAACCGCACAGGCCAACAGGATCCGCCCCCTTCCTCTCCCAAGGAGAAGCCTGCAATGGGAGCTCTAAACTCTCTTCTGCTGGCGCTTCTCCCTCATTACTTCCAAACAAAGAAAGAAGGCCTCATGGGAGATGGAAAGCTCATGGTCCCTCTGGCCTGATCAGACAAGATATAGAACCCCCAAAACTCCATGAAGCAGAGAAGTCCCACCCACAATGGCTTCATGAAACTTGAGGCAAGTCCCCGAGAGCTGTACTAGGCCATTATGATGGACAGTCAGGTTTGGAAACCGACAAAGACTTCAATGTGATTACAGTTGTCCTGGTCCTCTGACTGGCTGAGATCAAAATCTCTACCCGGATCTGGGAGAAATGGCCTCTAGTCTTTTCCCTCACAACTCTGCCTCAAAACTCATTTCTGAGGCCACTGTTTCCATGAAGTCTTCCTGGTTCCCCCAACTGAGCTGCAGCTCCCCCACTTTCCCCGCACAGCACATTTTAGTGTCTTTACGCTATGCACTATCCCTCTCTTTATTGGAAGTCTGTAATAGGAAACAATGTGGACCACGTGTGGATAAAAGCCTCATAGATTTTGTTTAAAGTGAAATAAGTAATGCCCTCAGTTTACCTCAATCTATTCAAAACTTTGTCACTTCAAATGGGTAGTGAATGCAAAAATCATGAATGAGATATTTCACACCGTCCATATTCAGTGTGCATTTGACATTTGGAGCGCTCGTGGAGTCAGTGAATGAATGCCATTCGAGATAGCACAGGGCAGTTCTCAACTTGTGGGTCACGACCCCCTGGGAGTCTAATGACCCTTTCACAAGAGTCACCTAAGATCATCAGAAAACACAGATATTTACATTATGACTCATAACAGTAGCAAAATTACCGTTATGAAGTAGCAACAAAAGTAATTTTATGGTGGGAGGGGGTCACCACAACATGAGGAACTGTATTAAAGGGTCTCAGGTTAGGAAGGTGGAGAACCGCTCTCTTTCAGGCTTCTGTGGCTTCTACCTTTGGGTTCTCAGAAGGGACACAGTGCCTGGGAGCAGAGTAGCTAGTCAGAAAGGTTCTGAGGCAAATCACAAGTCCCATTTTATGTCACTTGGCATGTGTTATTTGGTCAGATATTTTAAGGCACAGTAACTTCGGGTAATAGACACATTGTTTCTGGGGAATGAGAGAAAAAAAATAAAAGGCAAACCGCCAGGGCAGTTTTCTTCAGAGAGAATACCGGTGGGAAGAAGCCTGAGGCGCTGCAAGAAAAAGAGCCGAACCGTCTGTGATCATCTGCTCCTGTGCTGCGAGGCAGCCTAGGGTAGATAAAAGAGATGGGGGCTCTGACCCGTGCCTCACCTTCCCACGTGCATAGGTTACTTCGGGCCAGCCAAAACGGCTGCAGTGGTTGGAGGAGGATTTGGTTGGTTCGTGATGTGACCAAAAACACAGCT